>LPNX010452500.1:26949-113744 GCA_001517045.1 Pseudotsuga menziesii
AGAGAGAGAGGGGGGGAGGGGCATGAAAGGTGAGTGAGTTTTAGAGAAAGGGGGAGAAGGATAGAGAGGGAGTGGGAGATAAGGTGGAGGAAATATAAGTTGTGCTCATTTTGAATTGTTTACCTTGTAGTTTAAACAACTCCTACCAAATTTTGACCTTGAATAAGTGATCATGATCCCGCGTAAGGGAAGTGTCCATGGTATGTAACTTATTCAATCCATGAAAACTTGGGTAATTATGGAGGGTGTAAATGTGTGTTTTAAGGTACAAAAGTAAGAATATTGAGAAAGATGGTCAACTACCAGCAGAATGGTTAATTTGTTGACGGCGTTCGAGAGGCCCACTATAAAATTCATCGAAATTTTACTCTATATGTTAACTGGTATCGGTATTGGTTGCAATGACCTATGATTCTTCATTATTTCCCTTGTGTTCCTTTTACAAGATTCACATTGTAGCTACAAAAAGTGTTCATGTCCTTTTCCATGTCTTCCTGAAAGAGACAGTACTTAGTTTGTTTGTAGGATTTCTTAAAGCTAGAGTGTAATGTACCTAGAGAGGAAAATATAGGGTGTCAAGGGAGGTACCCAAGGGGATAATTTATGTAATGTGAATAGGATCACTTAATAGTTGGTGGGTAATATCCCACTAGTTAGTTATAATAAACAATATAATAATAATGGGTAGTTGTCATTTGAATACTCATAAGAAAGTATAAATACACATGAATATCATTGTATTGGACAAGTTGGAAGTGAGTATTCTATTTTAACAAGAATGGATTATGGATTTATTCTTTTGATAAGGAATATTTAATGGTGTTTCCCTACCTCAAGGGTTTTCTCTACTTATTTTGTTCATTCTCTTGTTGTCTTTTATGTGGATCTATTTGTTATTCTTTAGTGATTTCATCTTCAAATCTATTAAGGTATGCAACAAGTACCTTAAATATGAAAATGCTATCACACAAAAGATATCACAAATTCAAAGCTCATTTACTTTATTAATATTAAAATATCTTTAAGGTAGGGAAACACGATAAATTATTCCTTATGGAAATAATCACTCCACAAGCCATACTTGTTAAAATAAAATGCTCACATCCAACTTGCACAATACAATGATACTCATGTGTATTTATACTTTCCCATGAGTATTGATATGGAAAATACACATTATTATTATACTTTTTTGTTACTATCTAGTGGGTGTATTTATTACCCTGGAAACTATCAAGTGGGACTATTTACATTACATTCATTATCCCCTTGGGTATCTCCCTAGGCACTCCATATTATCATCCCTAGGTACATTACTTGAAGTGACTCATTGTATTGGATGAATGAAACTCCTCTAACACCATTTATTTCAAAATATAATTATGCACTAGAAGTATGGTATTATCCAAAGGGGGCATATATGGGAGTAAATGACTATGACATGTCCCCAAGGAGAGCATATATGGAGGTAAATGTATGCAAATGTAATGTAATAGGGTAAACCTAATAAATGGGTTACATGTGCAATGAGTTGAAATATGTATATATTGAATACATGTAGCCATCATTGATGGAAACATGTGAATTGGATGTATGAATGTCTTAGGGTACTTGGAGGAGGTTACCATGTATTGTAAGGAGTCATTTTATAACTAATCTATTTTATATAATTTGGAGTTATGCACCACATTTACATTTTTTTGTACACGGTGTGTGCTCTTATCTCTTATAGTAATTTAAGGGAGTGTTACATAATATTTGGTATCAAAGCATGCGGTCCTAAAGTTTACTTCTTAATGAGTCATCCAGACATTTTCATTATAATAAAAAAATTGGGACAATTTTAGAAAGCAAAATTTTCAATTTATATGTTTATAAACACAATAATGTACATATGATAAAAAAATTAAGTTCTAGTTCACTATAATTTTGCAAATATAGTTTGTGGATTTTAGGGTCTTTTACAAGTCCAAAAACTACTCTAAAACATGTATTCCAAGTAAAACTGTGATATCTTACCATGCAATATCCAATTTTAATTCCACTAATTGAATTGTATAAAGGATGAAACATGGTATTTCAAGTTAAAAATCAAAAAGAAGATTGAAAAAATAGAGTATATGGTAGTCCGTACAAATCCTCTCTTCGGAAAGGGACAAAATCAACAAGTTTTCAAAAGGTTACCATAACTTTCTTTGAGTTCATCAAAAATTGGTCAAACATATGGAATATTAGAATAGACATCAAAAGGAAATACAAGAAGAAAATTCATGTACAATGGGGCCAAAATTTCTGATTTACCTCAGGTGGATGGTTGGCTAGAAGTACGGCCTACAAACTAGGTTTTCTAAAGATATGTTAACATTAAACTTACATAACTTTTGATTGGAAAGTCTGATTTAAGCGATTAAAAAGTTCCTAGAAAGAGGAAAAAATAGGACAATATATTGGAAAAAGAATAATAAATATTTGGTGTTGTTATTGTTAATATATATACATTCAAATTTGTGTTGTTTGGCCAGATCTCAATTAAGCATCAATGGCAATAGAAATACTTACATTTAAGTGGATATGCAGATAAAAAGACAAAATCAAGCCTATGGCATAGTTGAGGATGATAAAGGAAATTGGTATGAGTCCTTTTGGCGTAGGTTATTATTTTGGCATGAAGCTTGTAAGTGGTGAGAGAGTTTTCATGAAAATACAGATTATATTCCAAGTGGTTAGAATAAAAAAACACTTCTTAAATAAATGTATTAGGGATACCAAATTGGAAGAGATGCATAAATTCAAGAGGAACTAAAAGAATCAAAAGAAGGTATAAATATGAAAGGTGATGAATTGTCTAAAATCAAAATCCTTATGAAGCACCCATTATTGAGGTTCATAAATTGAAGCAAAAAAATAATAACAAAGGAAAGTAGGAAAAGGATGAGTCAAGGGAATAATTAAAAAACAAGGATGAAGAAATATGTAGATTAGGAGACCATAATAGTAATTATTGTTATTATTATTGTTATTATTATTATTATTATTATTATAAAATACTTGACAGGGTCAAGAGATTGAAATAAGATAATAAACATGGCCAAAATCAAGAAAAAAACAAGGATCTTAGATGAAGAGATTACCAAAAGACTTGGGAGAAAATTTGCAAGATGGTTGAAGAAGATCTAAATGAGATGAGGTAAATTCAGAAATGCAATCAAGAATTGAAGTAAATAAGAATTTAATTGATGTTATCACATTGAAACTTCATAAGGAGAAGGAATACAAGATTCTAGAAGGTCACCAAAAATAATTTGAAGAAGTTGAGCTCCAGCTTGAAGATGTGCATATCAAATATGAGGGTATTATCTCAGAGGAAAGAGTAACAAAAGACCAAGCACAGAGGATAGAGGATGTCATTATCTTTGAAAATAATATTGATGATATGGGTGTGCAAAATGAAGGGAACCATTAAAGGTGAAACCATATTGTCACCCTCTTTACCAAGAAAGAGAAGAATATCTACATCAACACAACCAAGGAAAAGATATAATAATCAACAATATTCATGGAACAGGGCATCACAAAACCATTATTTGGAAAGATATTACCATATAGAAAAACACACAAAACATTTATGCAACAACAACACACAGAATCAAAGTAAAAAAAATTATGACAACTAGATACTAAGACCAAAAATAATTGAATTCAACATCAATGGAGAAAGCAAAGCATGAATATAAGCAAATCATTATTACTTGGTTTCGTCACATATAAATCCATTAACTACAAATATTTTTAAAGGAGGGTATTATGATATGTCCTGAGGATGGCATATATGGGGCTAAATGTATGTAAATATATTTAAATGTATATGTAATAGGGTCAACCTAATAAATAGGCCACATGTGCGATGAGTTGGAATACATATATATACAAGACATGTAGTCATTATTGAGGGGAACATGTGAATTGGATGTATGAATGTTTTGGGGTATTTGGAGGAGGTTATCCTATTCTTTAAGGATTTATTGTATAACTCATCCCCCTTATCTACATTGGAATTGTGCTTCACATTTATATTTCTATACATGGTGTGTAGTCTTATCTCTTGTGATAATTTAAGGGTTTGTTACATAACAAAGTTCCCTTTACTCCACAAGATATAACACTACTAAGTATATCCCATAGCAAGGTAGGTGTCATCCTAAAGTATTTTAATGAGTTGAGCCATTGTTTTCACATCTCTACAATCCATTCTAGTATTAGTAAAGATAAATCAAATATAGATATTTCCTCCTCATATTTCCTAGATAAATCATTGGTTTCTACATTATTTTTTCCCTTTTTGTATATGATATCATAGTCATACACAACCATATGGTGACCCACTTGTGTTGATCCAATTATTGCAACCTTTATTCCATCAAATAATTCAAACTATGATGTTCTATCTTGATATGGAAGTGCCTCCCAATTAGATACAATTTCCAAGTATTGATTGCATGAATGATGGCAATCATTTCTTTCTCATAGGTGGATTTCCCCAAATTCGTTATGCACCAAATCCCCAAAATAGCATAGAAATAGAAAGAAAGAGTAACCCAATTCCTTGAGAATGAAATAAAAGAGATGAATAAGAAGCCTCTTTGATGGGGAAACCTCCTTATACAATGTATTAAATGCGCAAGACAAGATGATATGATCTTAAAACTATGCCTCATTGGTATATATATAATCCATAGGGTACAATTACAATTCTATGCGACCATACAATTACAATTAAGGTCCTAGCCAAGCAATATAGATAACAATAATATAATAATAGATACGTAATGTCCCAATATATAAGGCTTAAAATGGACCTCTTATTCAAACACACTTGATTATATTTGGGTGTTTCTACATGAAGAACTCATATTCCCATTTCGCCTCTTATATTAGTAAGTTCTTCCACTAAGTTCCTAGCCAAGCAATATAGATAACAGTAATATAACAATAGATACATAATGTCCCAATATATAGGGCTTAAAATGGACCTCTTATTCAAACACACTTGATTATATTTGGGTGTTTCTACATGAAGAACTCATATTCCCGTTTCGCCTCTTATATTAGTAAGTTCTTCCACTTGATGAGGTACTTAATAATTGCTCAATTACATTTGCTTGATAATTGTGTCAAGGATTGTTTCAGGTTATAGTATCAATTTCCATTCTTCATCAATTTCTGGTAAAATAGTCTCTACTGGGATATTGCCGCCAATTACCTTTTCTAGGAAAGAAAGATGGAAGACTGGATGCACACATGAAGATGGAGGCAACTCCAATTTGTAAGACATACTTCCAATCATATGCAACATTTGATAGGGACCATAGTACTTGGGTGATAATTTATTATCCTTTTGTTTCTTGAGGGACATATGTTTGTATGGTTGTAGCTTCAAAAATACCCAATCCCTCACTTCAAAATGTCTTTCACTATAATCTTTACCTACTTTTTGTTTCATCATATTTTGTGTTATAGCCAAGTTATCTTTCAATAGTTGGAGCTCTTTTTTGTGATCTATGTGATCCTCCACTACTTGAACCTTAGCTTTCTCTTTCAAGTATGATGTGATGGAAGGAGGATGCTAGCCATAAAGTGCCATAAATTATTACATTTTTTTAATAAGTATGGAAATATGTGTTGTAGCACCATCCTGATAGGGAAACCACTTTACCCATTTTTTTTGTTTATTAGTTGCAAATAAATGAAGATACGCTTCTAGTTTATCAGCAATATTTGTGTTTCCATCAAATTGAGGATGGTGAGAGGAGCTATGAGCCAACTAAGTGCCCAAACAAGAAAATATTTCATTCCAGAAATTACTTGTGAAAAATGGATCTCTATGATTTATAATAATCTTGGGGATTCCATGTAGATTTTGAATTATTTCCATGAATGTTGAAACTATTGTACTTGCTTGCAAAGAATAAGAAAGAAAGTAAAAATAAGCATACTTTGTGAGTCGATCCACTACTACCATGCTACATTATTTTTTCTGACTTTGTTTGACATGTGATAAAATCCATTGAGATGTCTTTCCAATGCTAACTTGGTATGTCTAATGATTGTACAGAACCTGGTGACTTGATTGTCTCTCATTTGTTATGTTGGAAAACCAAACATTCTGCCACAAATGTTTGGACATTGTTTTTAATACCTTCCTAGAAAAAATCCTTCTTGATCATGTGGTAAGTTTTCAAGAACCTTAAATGTCATCCTATAGGAGAAGTGTACGATTCCGAAAGGAAGGACCTTATGTTTGAGTTTATAATTATTACATTAATATAAGAAATCCTAATACCATAATGAATCATTCTTCCATACAAGTTTATCTAATGAATTAGGTTCCTCTTGTACTTATTGAATTATCTTGCATGCCCTCTGGTCTTGTTTCCATTCTATCATTTCTTCTTCCAAGAGGAGGATTTAGTGGATTATGAGCCAAGTCTGATCCAATGGATAAATTATGTCGAAAATATGATTATGATGTGAAGGATTAGTCATACCGCATGCAATATCTCCCAACAAAGCCCATTAACTCTAGAAATTATTTCGACATGGATAATGTCTTGTCCGATGTAGCAGGAGGAGCTTTCGAATTAAATGGGGTTGGTGGAGTGCATGTGCGGAGCTCCTTGGCTTTGTTACCTTTGTTTTCAATTCATATGTCACCCATTCTCAATCCTTCAGAGGTTCTACAGGTGATGAAAAAACAAATTTGGGTGCAAACATGAAATCTACCTCTAGGGCTAGTTCTCATAATCCCAACAAGAAGTGCATCAAAGTTCACTCAAATGTAGTACAAATGGTCGTCGAGAAATATGTGGTAGTCAAGGAGGCCAACAAATTCTTTAAGATAACCCTAGTGGATAAATTTTCTAGAAGAAAAAAAAATCCGAAGGAGAGGATGCTTTCAAGATGTACTAAAAGCAATTGGAAAATTGAGCTAGGCTACTCTTTGATTTTTCATGTGTTAATTCAAAGATGGATGGTACTTATTTTTAGGTCACCTAAATACTATGAAAAAATTCTAAAGGTCACTTGTAACTAGGACCCTTCAGGTCTAACATTTCCCGATTGGGATCCTGGGTCCAAGCCGGGAAGAGAACTCAAGACAGTCATGAAGTTATGGGCCATATTTTCTAGGACTTCCCCTAGTTTTTTGGATCTCCCATGCCCTAGAGGCCATTGGAAAAAATCTAGGGTGTTTTCCTATCTAGAGACAAATTGGGAGCATAAAGTAGATAGGAGGTGGGTGTGGGTGCATGTGGAATTCGACCTACATGGCGAGATAGTTAGCAATGTTGATTTGGTTTTTGCCGACAATATATGGCACCAAAACGCCGACTACTAGTGGTTATCATTCTATTGTTATTCATACCATGAAATTTTCCATTTACAGGAGTGATGTAAGAAATCACTACCACTTTATACAAGGCCAGTGAGGAGATGGTTGAAAAAAGAAAACTAACGGAAGGAACCAATTCATCTGAGCAAAAGGATGGCATAGATTATGACTTAGATCCAAAGCCAGATAGGACATGAGTCTCCTCGGTCACTCTGCCCCAACTTGATGGTATTCCTCCTCCTCCCCATTCTAAAGATAACGTTTTGGTTTCCCCTTTGCGCTTGACACCTTACTTTTCCCCTTCATCCCCTATCTCAGTTGTCCCTTCCATGCTTCCCTCCCCTCCTCCCCTTGTTACTAGTCTAGAGGATAGAAATCAAGCCCCCTTAATTCCTTTGGAGGCTTCCCGACTTTCCCCTTCTTGCACAAAAACATTGTCCCCCTCTCTTCCCTCTAATAAGGAATACTATATTAGGTCGTGCCCTCAACAAAAACCCAACTCATTGTCGTATGGAGGCCTAGCCCTCGACCTAGCTCAATCAGACCTGGTGGGAAGAAACTCGCATCTCCTAAAATATCAACAACAAGTTATCTTGGACATTAGGAAAGGCACACAAGAAACCATTACTAGGGGTCATAGAGCATGG
The DNA here is from genome assembly GCA_001517045.1 of Pseudotsuga menziesii. Lineage (NCBI taxonomy): Eukaryota > Viridiplantae > Streptophyta > Pinopsida > Pinales > Pinaceae > Pseudotsuga > Pseudotsuga menziesii. The sequence continues at coordinate 34,984 of LPNX010452500.1, forward strand.
AAAGCCCCTGACATCTCACCATCATGTAAATCCCCTCCTTTAACACATAAGGGGTTGGGGGAAACCACAAAAAACTATCGCTCAAAAGGCTTATTTCAATCCAAAGATTGTATTTTCTTCTTATTCAATAAACAATGTGTGAAGGCTCAAAAACCATAATGGTGTTGGAACCTTAGCTGAAAGGTTGTTCCTTTTATGCAATTGACGTGGCGGGATAGTCTCAGGGACTAATCACAAGGGGGAGTCCAGACTGTCGTGCCTCATTACCATCGTCTTATTAGTCTGTTATCTGAGTCTATTTAACGGTTAAGGACTTTAGTTGTTTCTTTAAGGTGGTTAATATATATGGTCCATATAATTATTGAATCCCCTTCTGGGAGAGCTTGGCATATTCTGAAGTTTTGAACGATTCCAACCTACTGATCAAAGGGAATTTGAACTTCACAACTTCCCTTAGGGAAGTATAGGGGGGTTTCCCTCACCTTGATCATCGAAGTGGATTTTTCCTTATCTTTTTTGGAAAAATTTCATCTAGTGGACATTGAACCCATCAAGTACCTAGGTTTCCATCAGAAACTAGATAGTTATAAGTTTGAATATTGGATCTAGATAGTAATAAAAGTAGAACACCGAGTCTCAAACTGGGGTAATAGAATAATTTCAATGGGATGCAGGTTAGTCTTATTAAAATCAATTATTGAAAGCGATCCAATTTACTAGATGCCCATATTCTCAATCCCTATAGGAATGCTTCAAAAAATTAGGAAGGCTAGTTTCCAGTTCGTTTGGTCTGGTTCTTATTGCTCCAGTGCAATCCATTTGGTCAAGTATTGGAATATGATTTCTTGCCCCAAGGATCTTGGAGGGTAGGGAGTAAATAACATCTTTCAGCTCGCTCAGGCACCCGTAGTACAAAGCTTATGGTGGTTCTTAGTGGGTAATACCCTCTAGTGTCGAATCTCAAATCAAAATAAATCAAAGGGATCTCTGTGGAATAATGGTATTGATCTCCTATAAAGTCTTCTAAAGGGTATATAATCTATAAAGAATTGGTATCGGCCTTCCCTCTAGTAGGAACATGGATTGTCTGAAAAATCAACGATGGTAGATCGGTAAGAATAGGAGTTGACCCTTGGATGGGGGGAAGAAATGAGTATCACCTTTCTAAAGCACTAATCGAAGCTCTCCACTTGTAAAAACTGTTTTCACTCTATCACATGCATGTGTTTAGGTTCCCCAACAATGGGGAAGGGAAGGCTAGCGATCCTCCCTTTCATTTGGATTATTCGATGATGAGGTGACACAATGGGATCATTATGTCAATATCTTGGCATTGAATTATATCATCCTTCAAGATGATGATCCAGATAATCGTTGTTGGTCAAAAAAATCCCAATTCAAGGGAGTACATTGGCAAACTAGGATATAAATCTTGGGTTGACTCACATTTATGGAAGATAAAAAATGGTTGTAGTGACCTATATGGAAAACACATGCACCTCTGAAAAAACAAATTACTCTTTGGTTAGCCCCGTCAAACAAACTTTTAACATGGGAAGTTGGTTGCCATTGTGGTTGGGTAGGCCCTGGTTGGTGTTTATGAAATAATGAATATGCTTCTCATTTATTTGTTGACTATGTGTATGCAGAGAAAGTAGCAAACATTGCTTTGAAATATCTAAATCCTTCATCCCCATGGAAGAAACCCAATCTAGAATATTGCTTAAGAGAGTGGCTATCTAACAGAGAGGTCAAAAGGTTTAAAGGAATGCCTAACTTTATGGTTTTATGTATCTAGTGGGCCCAAAATTCAAGTATATTAAACGATAAGTGCATCCCCTCTCCAGCAACAACAAGCATATTCCTAAACCTTTCGAACAAGTTTATGATATATATTAAGATAAAGGATCCAACATTACCAGTAATGCTATCGTTGGACTTCATAATACCTTGGGTATTTTTCGATGGGGTGTGCCAAGGGCACCCCCCAATGTGTGGTGTTGGTGTGATCCTTTATATCAAACATAATCACTATTTTTGTTTGCTTTGCTCTTGGTAAAGGAATAATCAATAGAGTCAAGCTTATATTTCTTTGAACTCTCTTGGAAACTGCCTCCACTAAAAATATAAAAATTCTGGAGGTTATAGGAGAATCTAATCTCATAATTAATTAATTGGGAAAGACAAAAAGAAACAGTCTTGGATGTAAGGTTGGAACCTTTCCTTCAAGACATCAAGCACTCTATGTAATCTTTCGAGTGGTTATCCTTTAATCACATTTTCAAAGGACTTAATGATAAAGTTAACTCTTTGTCCACGGAGGCCTTGTCCCCTCCAGTCAACGCGTTCAGAAAAGCCGGGACCTATTTGCCCGACGATATGCACCGATCGGACGACTGGCCACGTTGGACGTGACCGGTCACGCGCGGCCGGTCGTCCGATCGATGCATATCGTCGGTTCACTAGTTTACTTCTTCAGAAAATACAAGTTCATGTATAGTGTAGAGACCCATTCAATGGAGTTTCGGCAATAAAATTAACAAAGGATATTGTTTATTATGAGAAAAATTGATTTTGGGAAAAATATATATTTGTTTATTTTGTACGAGAATATGTAGGGAAGAAAAAATAGAATATGCACATATACTTTTTGTATAGCGTATAGAATTTTGATAATAAGAAGTAGAATATCATTATACAATATTTTTTTCTGAACGGACTCCTTAAGAGGAGAAACAACGTGTATATTCACTTTTATGAATATAAATATTTTTTTCTTTGTATGTGTGTGTGCTAGACGTGTCTTGTCCACTTATTTTAATATAACCAAATAATTTTATAAATATACTAGTAACAACTACTTCTAAAGTGGTTAGATATTGTGTGTGTACATATTTAACTTTAGAAGTAGTTGTTGCTTATTTTTATATAATTATTTGGTTCCATTAAAGAAGAAAGAAGTGGATAAGACATGTCTAACATAAAATTATCTATGTCATTCTTGCCCTTCGTTGTGTAATATATGGATATCATATTTGGGTTACGTCATATACCCAACCTTTGAAAACTAGCATAGAGATTGATGTGTCTAAGGAATTCCCATAAAGGATTATTATGTAAAAACTAATCTCCACCTTTTCTACCTTGGTCATTGCACATGATACATGGATAGTTATATTCGATACAAGAATGTCTCATTTGTTTTAGAATAACATTTATAAGGAAAAAAAACTCACTTTTGCTGAAAAATATGTGGCTCATTTATGCAACTAGCGTTTTACTAGTCAAACTTGTGAATCAATGCTAATGAATGGACTATTTTACCAAATGGTTGGTTGATCATTTATTGACACCCATAAACCCCTCTAACTCCAAACTGAAATTAATTCAAAACCATTATAACCTCACTTTCCCCAAATTGACATTAAATCCTAACTATTGCAACCCCATAAATTTCAAATTTCCTTATCCCTTAATGATTACATCCCCACTAAATTAGCCCTAATTCATAATCCACTAATACATGACGAATACACCATTACCCCTAATACTTTTGAATCCAAATATATTCAAACCATATAAACCCACAAACACCATAACTTACATATCCCTCTTAGTCCCTAATCCATATAACCCCCTTGCCTCTAATTGATCTTAATCCTAAATCCATGTAAAATTTGCACAAACCCCTTAAAAAACAACCTCTAATCATTTAAACCTTAATAATTACTGACCATTATATTTATAATGACCCCCAACTAATCTTAACTCCAAACCTTTATAAACTCGCATACCCCTAACCTAAACTTGAGAGATTAGTAATATCCTTATATGAATCATATGTGCCCTACCTGAAAATCATGTTTAGTTAAATGTTTTTTTACCCCACTTGGAATAGAAGCAATAGAGACTCAATGATTAGGGGGAATCCTATTGGCATATGATTTTTTTTTATAACCAAAACGATTAATTTTTATTTTATTTTTAAAAGGAAAGATTGGGCTTTCACCCAATTACAATTTGTTCCAAAGAATACAATTCCTTACACCAGAATGAGATTGTGTCATGGAATGGAATGCAATAGGAAACGCCCATCATTCACACACAACATTCCCGAAGGGAGAAGGCAGCCCTGATTTGCTTTGAGATCTGCCAGCTTATTCAAATCACGGAGAATGTGATAAGAAGTAACTGAGTCACAGTCCATCAAGATGAAATGCAACCTTTGCATGGTCAAATTCAGAAAAAGATTATTGAACACTGAATCCGAGTTTAAATTTTTGATGATGATTTCAGAGTCTCCAAAGATTTGCAGATTATTATGCCCTGCTTCCTTTACTAGTTGACATGCTTTCAAAAGAGCAAATAATTCTGCCTGATTATTTGTATTTTGCCCTATTCCCCAACTAAAACTTGTTTCTAATTTTTCGCCTGGATGAAATATCAAACCCCCTGCCCCAGCTTTCCCCGGATTTCCTTTTGACGCACCATCAAAGAATATCGAAGTCCTATTTTTAGATTTCCACCAATCTGAAAACTCCTTTTCTGAGAGCCTGATCTGCCAAAAAGTTTTGATGACATGTTTACTTAAGCACCCCTTAATTTTATCCACTGATTTCGTACCAAACCAATTTTGTTCAGCTTCTATATTATTTCCAGCTATTTGAATATTTCCTATTGCTTCTAATAGAAATGCCTTAGCTCTAGACGCTACAATTTCAAGTTTCGGGATTTTGCCATTAAAAATCATATCATTTCGAGCCAGCCATAATTTCCACCAGATAAATTTTGGTATAGCTTGCCAGATTTTTCTCCAAGCATGATTGGAAGAAAGGGCACCACGATATCTTGATTGCCAGTTTTTAAAAAGAATGACTGGCTCAACATTTAGAGGAAAAAAAGAGAATGACAGCCCACGCAGAACTAAAGCCCAAACCTTTTGATCAAAGACGCACTCAACTAAAATGTGTGCTAAAGACTCAGCAGCCTGAAAACACAGACAACATCTAAATGGTCCATAAAAACCTTTTTTTGACAAATTTTCACCCGTTAATAGTTTTTGATGAATTACAATCCAAGTGAAGAAATTAATCTTTGGAATGCTGGGTAGACTCCACACCAGCTTCCAGATAGCTACATTGTGGGAGCCAAAGGAATCCACTGCACTGGCATGCACTGAAATCTGCAGATGAGAGTAACCGAAAGCAGCTGTATAAACTCCAGATGATCCCCGTCCCCACGAATCTCTACAAAATCGATGGATAGGAGTCTTTCCTTTCAGCCTTATTTAGAAACAGATTTTGATGGTCAGAGAGATTAGGAAGATCATGCTCTATCATGGGAGGAAGAGACTAGTCGATCCAATTTCCTTTGGCATCCCATGAAGCTATATCGGCCAATCTGTGGATTCCTTTATTTGTTAACCAATTTTGGATCTCAGCAATAGCCTCATCAGCAAGAAGTGGATCGTGTCCATTTATTCTATCTTTCCACAGAAAAGTCTTTCGGCCATTTCCTGGAATGCAATACAGATGTTGAACAAAGAAATCAAATACTTTCCTACATGAATTCCAGATAATTGATCCTTTAGTGGTGTTTGCCATTTGAATATTTTTTAATCATCCGCCATGAAGGTATTTCTTCCATAGCAACTGACTAACCGGGTGTTGTTTGTTAGAAAACAGCTGCCATAAAAATTTTCCTCCCATTGTTATGTTGGACAATTCTAGATCTTTGAATTGTAATCCTCCATCAAGAAGAGGTCTTTTTACTGTTTCCCAATTAACCAGATGCATACGGTGTTGATTTCCTTTCCCACCTCCCCATAAGAAGTATCTGAGTAATTTAGAAATTTGATTCATAATAGCTTTTGGTGCCAGAAGTAGAGAGGATTGATATATAGGAAGCGATGATAGTACTGACTTAATCAGAGTGACCTTTCTTGCCTTGGTTAGCCAATGACCTCCCCAAGAAATGATCTTTGCTTTAATCTTACTGATGATTTCCATCCAGAGAGAGGGGTTGTTTTTCCCCAAAGTTAAAGGTAGACCCAAGTATTAAACCTTGTCCCAATAAGCATATCCTTCAAATCCCAAGATCTGAGATATTTTATCTACTTTTGATTGATCAACATTCCATCCATTTACTGCACTCTTTCGGTTATTAATGAGAGCCCCTGATATAATACAAAAATGTTGCATAATTTCAGAGAAAGCTCTTGCCATTTTTAGAGATGCCCCTCCCAAGAGTAAGGTGTCATCCGCAAATAGGGCATGGTTGATAGCTTCAACTCCTACTGTTATAGAAATGCCCAGAATGATACCATCTACTTTTCCTGCTGATAACTTCCTGCTTAGAGAGTCAACCATAAGAATGTACAAAAAGGGTGACAAAGGACATCCCTATCGGAGACACCTGGAGGCTTGAAAGAAGTTTGTTGGTCTGCCATTTACCAAAGGCACTATCCAAGGATTGAGAATGCAAGCTTTTATTAAATTTAAAAATGCAGAACTGAATTAAAAAGACTGAAGAACGGAAAAAAGAAAAGAGTGCTTTACCCTGTCAAAGGCATTTGCCATATCAAGTTTAATGAGCATGCCCTTCTCCTTCCCAAGAAAACTGGAATGCATAGCTTCTTGAACTTGAATGACATTATCTAGAATATGTCTGCCTTTTACAAACCCTCCTTGAAGAGGAGAAATCAGTTTCTCAAGCAAAGGTTTAAGTCGATTTGCTAGCAATTTAGAAAAGATTTTATAGGACTCATTGTAGAGGGAGATAGGTCTAAATCTATCAAAGGAAGAAGGATTGGCTTCTTTAGGAATTAAAGCAAGAAAAGTGGAATTTGTGCAACCCCCCACTTTGGCTTTAATCTGGAAAGCTTTTAACATTCGGAGGAGATCTTTCCTAATAACTGGCGAACAAATTCTGTAAAACTGAAAGGAGAACCCATCAGGTCCAGGAGCTTTATCTGGCTCCATGGACCAAATAACGTCAATAATTTCTTGCTCCTTAAAAGGCTACATTAGCTCATCGTTTTCTGCTTCACTCACCAAGCTGGGCATGCTGACCAAAAAATTAGAGGTAAGATCAAGATTAGAGAGTCCATCTTCCTTGAAGAGGTTCTAAAAATGAGTTTCAGCCAGCTGTTTGATTTGAGAATTTCCTTTTACCACTTCACCAAATTGGGAGTAAATTTTCAAGATATGATTTTGAGAAATTCTAACTCTACATTGCTTGTGAAAAAAGGAGGTATTCCTATCGCCAGCGTTCAGCCATGTACTTCGAGATTTTAATCTCCAATATTCTTCTTCTTGCCTAAAGGCTTGGAAAGAAATGGACTGTGCATTTTTCTCTTTTGCTAGTAAAGCTGGAGTTATTTCTATTTCTTCCATTTCCAATTGAATTTTTTCCAGGTTTTGTAGGGCTTCTTTCCTTTCACTGGTTGGATTTTTTTGAGTAAGTTTTACCCAATTCTTAAGCGCAACTTTGGTATTAATAAGCTTCCTCTCCCAGACATAATTTGGAGATCCAGCAACTGGAATTTCCCAAGCCAAGATGACAGTGCTCATGAATCCATCTCTATCTTTCCATAGTGGACTAAATCTAAAAGGAATGGGGCCAAGGTCCTCTTCATTTTCAATCTGTAATAAAATCGGTTTATGGTCTGAGGTGATCTTCGGCAAGATACTAGAGGATATGACTGTTTTATCTTCCAGTAAGGAGCTCTGAACCAGAAAACTGTCTAATCTAGCAGAAATGTTGGCTGCTCCTAATCTGTTATTTGACCAAGTAAACTTTCCTCTTTTGGGTTTGAAATCAATCATCTCCCACTTAAGTATGAAGTTATCCACCCAGTTCAACATGGGATCTCTCCCATAGACACCACCAACTTTTTCTTTAGCATTCAGAATTAAATTTAAATCTTCGACAATAATTAAATTTGAAAAGGAGTTTGCATCAAGAAAGGCTACCAGCGAGTTCCAGCATTCTCTTTTTTCCTGTAAATTGACAGGCACATACAGATTAAAAAGGCAATACATTTTCTTGCTTGGAATATGACAAAGTTGAGTGAAAATCCAATGCTGGGATTTGAGGGAATTTTCCAAAATAAAGTCACTTATGTTCCATAATGTGGCTATTCCACTAGCAGTGCCTCTGGAACTTACTGCCTTACCAACATTCAATTTCCAACTCATGCTACTAATGGAGAGTAAGATTTCCTCATCGATTTTTGTCTCTTTGAGCATAAGGACATTTGGAGAGGCCATTCTGATGAGATCATTCACTGCTTTAGATTTTGTAGAATTGCCAAGCCCTCTACAATTCCAAGAGACACAATTCATCATTTGACAAAAGGGGTTGGGCCTCCTTTTGCAGGTCTGGCCTGAGCGTTCCTACCAATGGACATCTCTAAAGTTGATTGACTTCCCTACATCTTAAGTCATCCGGCTTCTTCCTCCCGGACCGTCTTGAGAGATTTCCGCCCTTTTTTGGATGACTTACCAAGAGGATCTTCATCAGAAGAGCCAGAATTGTCCATAGGTTTCTTTTTTTTTGCCATTTCTGCATAAGTAGGAGAATGACCTTCCACGGGAGTGTTGAGTTCTGATTCAAGGCCTTTATCTTCTTCACTTGTTTGGATTTGAGTTTGAGGGACTTCTCCCTCTTCAAGAGTTTGGTCTTCGGGAATGCTCAATACTTCAAAATTGTTTTTAGTTATTGATTCTTTCATAACTTCTCCATGTTCTTTCTGTCTAGAGGTATTGTTGCTTGTCCCCAATTCTCCTTTTTGTTTCTTTTCTTTATTTCCTTGCTTTGTTGAGTTATTTTTTTGAACTTGAATCCATTCATCTCCCTTTTCTTTAACAACTTCTTCTTCAGCTTTTTTCTTGCAAGATCTGGCAAAGTATCCATAACCATGACAAAACCTGCACTTAAAGGGCAGTTGTTCATAGTCTACCTCTTGTACATAGGTCCAATCTGCTATTTTCAAGTTAATAGCTTCGAGTAATCCTACCTCCAAATCCACTTCAACACAGATTCTGGCACAGGTATATTGATCTTAACGATCAGCCCTATCAATATATTTCCCCAAGGTGTTTCCAATAGCTTCAAGGGCTCTTGGATTCCAGCAATGAAGAGGAAGGTGCGGCAACCTAACCCAGACAGGGACTGCTAAGGGAACATCCTAGTTCGGATCAAAATCCAGAGACCATTTGTTCAAGTAGAGTCCCTGGGGACCCATGAAGTATGGTCTATTTCGAAAAATCAAATCTCTATCAGCAAAATTTTCGAAGAGAAAAAGATAATATCCCTTACCTATCAAATTGCTGCAGATACCTTCTGAAATGAGAGGTTTCCAATTTCGATGAACCCATCCTGCAATTGTCTTAGGGGAAGGCCAAAGCCCAGTGAACTGGCCAATGAGACCCCTGTTAGCAATGTTTATAGCTGTTTGACAAGTTTCCACTGGTAGGGCTACTGAGGGAATATTTTCAAGCTTCTTTACAAAAGTTTCCTGAGTTTGAGAGAGTTTCCTTTTACTTCCTGAAGCTGTCAATCTTCTGAAGGCGTTTAGATCAGGAATAGGGGAAGAGCCCCCTTCAACCTCCATGCTCCCAAAATAGAACCACCAAAAAAGAATTAAATAAAGCCCACCAGCGTTGAGCTAATCAGGCTCAGCAAATGGTTACTGGATGACTCCACCAGGATCACAATTAGAGAAGCTCGAGAAGTTGATTGAACAAAGAGTCCTTTGCAAATCAGACTCAGCAGTTGAACATTGAATTGCTCCAAGGATGAAGCTCCACCAGGATCGTAATCAAACTCTTCTTGGGCTGAGAGTCTTCGTCAACCAGCCTCCACTCGACTAGCAAACATCAAAATCACCGATGGCAACAAAAAGAGTTCTGCACACCCACCAGAATAGCAAGGTAGAGCGAAAACCTCTGTGATTAAGAATTGAACAAGATTCAATGAGCAGAGAGATGGATCTAATCGGCGGGAGATCGGATGGCAACCCCTCGGCCCAATCACCAAGATCAATCCGAAACAGCGGCGTCAAAAAGCTCAAGGGAAGCAATCCCTCGTCAGCGGCGAGCGGAAGATCTAACTCCAAAGTCCTTCCGATACTTCGGCTCGGCGAGAAGTAAATTCTTCTGAAATGGTAGAGTGAAGGGAACAAGAATTCCAAAAAACAAAGCAGAAGTGCAAAGAATGTCAGCAAAAAAGGATCGACGATCGGATAGATAACCCGACCCAATCACAGAACATCCGAAACAGCGGCTTCAAAAAGATCAAGGGAAGTGATCCCTCGGCATCAGCGAGCGGAGGACCTAACTCCAAGGCCTTTTGATACTGCAACTCGGTGAGAAGAAAATCCTTTCGATACTGTGGCTCAGCGAGAAGAAAATCCTTTCGATACTACGGCTCGGTGAGAATAAAATCCTTTTCGAAACAACAGAGCGAAGGGAACAAGATTTTCAAAAAATGAAATAGAAGTGCAAAGAATGTCAGCAAAATTGATCGATGAACAAACTCTGAAATTCTTTCGAGACAGCGAAGCGAATCCGTTGAAGATGGGCAAATTCAGCTCATCCGAGAAGCCAACCAATGGCCAAGAAGCGACCTGCAACTTGGAAACTACACCGGAAAAATGATCTTGGAGCAAATAAATCAAGGACTTTCTTGATAGCCAAACGAGATAGCTCAGCAATCCAGAGAGCAACCAACGCGCAAGTTCAAATCCAAGATCATGGAGCTGAGAAACATTCTTCCTTCTTGGAGCACAGAAGAGAACCCCTTCTCAGAACTTCAGATCCACAACACTCTATCCAAACACCAATCTCTTGATCTTGGCCACTCCTGAAAAAATCACAAAGAACAAAACGCAGAGTTGAAACCTCCACGCAAGAGGAGAAGGAACCAAGCTGGTACCTGAATCAACCCACTGCAGCAGCCTATCCTCTCAGGAATGGGTCCTCCAAGAACACAGGAAAAGGTCTCCCGAGGAAAAACCAGAGCCGAAGGCTCTTCACAAATCAAGAAAACCAGAAGAAGAATTCAAATCTTCTTGGAGCGCCATCTCCTCAACATTTCTAGTGTTCTTCATTCACCGTTGTTAGAAAGATATTTCAAGCGGTATTTTCTACTTTCACATGTTAATGGATGCTATTGGCATATGATTTTTATAGTGGAATATTTGGTGCATTTTTCATAGGGTGTAGGCCCCTAATGGCACTTATGTTATGTATTTTTTGGGGGGTTGATGAGCAATTGTGTTGTATGTTGATCAAACATGTTTATAAATTTGAATATAAAATTATTCAATCAATGATTGCTCGATTTAATTAGTATTTGAAATCTAATTTTGAATTAAAATATTTTAAAATAATATATATTCCTTATTTTTACTATTTTTCATTATTTTTTATAAAGTTAAATTTATTATAAGTAAATTTTCGAAAAAGTAGTATTCCTCCACTTTTATATGATGTAACATCATACATATTAAAATGTGAAAAAAATCATACATATTTATTGTGAATTGTGAAAATTAATTATTAATAAAATCAATAAAAGCTTCTTCCTAACATTACAACTACTATCTAATTATTACAAACGTAAACAAATTTCTAAAGATATATTGTCATATTGTTACAAATGTTATTAATTTCGTAAAATATATTAAATGTTAAGATTTCATCAAAATAAATATGAGAGGTTGTGTTGTTGAACTAAATAAAATTATTTTTCTCTCAACATTTCCATACATTAAGTCTAGTGGGTTAGTTCAAGTGGTTGAGAGTTGTGAAAAGCAAGCAAAAGGTCTCAATGTCAAATCCCTAGGTGGCTATGCATATAAAGCGATTCATTCGATGTCCCCGTCATGTTAGATTACCTAATCACTACAACTAAATGGTTTACCTTATATATCATCCTGATATGAGAAGAAGTCGTTGAGGGTTTCCTGTGATGCATTCCATTGAAAAGAAAAAAGACACTTCCATACAATCACAAACTACTAGATAGATCAACAATACAATACACATTGAATTGATTTTAAACCAACTAAAATGTTTTAAAAATCATTAAATTATTAGATATAACCTTACAAATATTATTTGTAATATTTGGTGAAAGATTTATATGAAACATAATAGTGTTTAGTATTTATGGTGAAAAAAAGGATTAATTAAGAATTACAAATTATATATAATGTAAATTACAAAAAAAATGTAAAATGTCTTTAAAATTTCAAAAAAAAACACCAAACATTATAAGTGATTAAATATGTAATGAGATAATAATAATAAAATACCTTCATAATTAAACCTCATTAAGTATTTAATTTTTCTTTTTATTAACATGTGACATTTGAACTGTATCATAAGATTATCAAATTAGAAGATTTTCATCTTTGCTATTTTCAACATGATGGTTGAAAATGTAGGTTGTTAACTTTTCATTTCCAAGTTTTCACTTGGAAGGAAAATTCTGAACCAATCCAAGCTTGGTAAGAACATGTCGAATCCACACTAATTTAGTTGCTTCCTTAGATGCTCGGTATTTTGCTTCATAAGAAGAAAGAGAACGTGTTCTCATGTTCTTGTTGCACCCTATAGTAGACCTTCTATCTATATTATCCCCTAGCTAATCAGGATTTGTATAACTAAGGAGTGAAATTGAAGCCTTGCTAGAATATAAAACACCATAATGTATAGTCCCTTGAAGATATATAAAAATTCTCTTGGTTGTTTTCCAATGGCTATCATAAGGCTTTTGCATAAACTTGGAGACCATGCTAACAACAAAATATAGATCATGCCTCCTATGTGTCAAATATATCAAACTCCCCACAAGTTGATGATAAAAGGGTGGCATCAACAAGAGGAGTGTCACAATCAACAATTGATTTTACTCTGGATTGAAATGGTTTTTTAGAAGACTTAGAATATCTTATATGAAACCATGCTAGTAAATAGGAAGCATGCTTAGGCTGAGAAAGGAAGATCCTATCATCCATATGCCAAATATGAAGGCCCAAAAAACATGCAATAGGCCTAAATATGTCATTTTAAAGTGTTGCTTAAGATAATTTTCAATTCACGAATTAATGAAAGTTGGTTGCCAATAAGGATTATATCATCCACTTAAAGAACCATAATGAGGACACCATCATCAAATAACTTAACATAGATATTTGTATCAGGTCTACACCACTTGAAACCATTACTCAAGAAATAAGTATCAATTTTCTCATACCAAGCCCTGGGTTCATATTTAAGACCATATAAATACTTGTTCAATTTGTATACCAAACTTAAGGTTTCAAATGTGATAAAACTAGGTGGTTGTAGCATAAAAAATTCTTCACGAATATCACAATTAAAAAAAACACTCTTAACATCTCTTTGGTGAATTTACAATTACAAGGATGCAACAAGAGAAAATATGGCGCTTATAGTATTTATTTTAGCAATGGGAGAAAAGGTTAGTATAATCTATACCTTTTTTGCTAAGAAAAAACTTTAGCTACTAACCGAGCCTTATATTTTCAATTTGTCCTTCTGCAATAAAATTTGTTGTATTAATCCATTTACAAATGTAAGGACCCCTGTGGGTTATCTCATAGGGTCCTTAAATACTTTCTATAAACATTAATTTGATCTCAATTAGCATTCATATTCTCAATTAAATTTCAAAATGAAATTTTCATAAGCAACTTTATAAAGGAAAGTTTCATGAAAGTTTCCAAAACCATCGTCAGAGTTATGTTTTCTTTCACCGCCCCCTTCTCCTCTATTTATGAATATCATCCCCAAAATCTATGTCCCCATCCCCCTTTTAAATGGGAGGTTTCTTCCCTCTCAATAAACCCCTTCCCTTCCACAATCCCATCCTTGGCTGACTTTTCAAAATATTAAATACTATAAGATAAAATCTTGGCACACAACTCAAATTAATAATAACCTAAATTAAATCTAAACAAACAACAAATACCTTAAATCAAATTTATGCCATCAATAAATATCCTAAATTAAATTTCAACAAACAATAATATCCTAAATCAAAACTCTACAACAATAAATATCCTAAATCAAATCTTTGTAAACAATTAATATTGTAAATCAAATCTTTGCAACAATAATATTAAATCTCGATACCAAATTCCAAAGCAAATAACTCAATGGGATTTTAATTTGTGCTCACTGAATTTGTCATTATTCTAATTTGTAATTAATAATGTGCCCTAGTGTTTCTTGAATGACTCTAAACCACATTCAAACATATACTAACAATAAAGGTATAATTAAACAATTAAGGGTGGCCATCCATTCTAATTAATTAATAATATTTAATTAGATCTCAAAAACTCTCCATTACAACTTTAGCAAATCTCAAAAACATCCAAATAAGCAACTTAAATGACGCCAAATCCTAGACTTCTCCTGAAGAAGGGAAAACAGTATGGAAAAACGCTAGGGAACTAAGACTGGAAGGTGATTCAATAGTAGAATGGGTGTCATTCACTACCCTAGTAGAATTATACTACATTTTCTTAGAGGAAGCCGATGAGGACAAACTGGTCTAGTCGAAAAACGTAGCCACGGGCGATTTCAGTGTGAATCTTCAATGGCGACGGAGAGTGGTGGTAGAATGTTGTATGGAAGGAAACAAAATCATTAAAATCCAATATCACATTGTGGCTTGCCCTCAGCAATAAATTATGAACTTGGGAAAACCTGTTGAAAATAGGATGGCAAGGCTTGAGTCGTTGCGTCTTATGTCATTCAAATGAGGAAACAAGCTCTCACATTTTTGTTTTCTATCACTATGCAGTGTCGATCTGGAAGGTTGCCTCCATTGAACTAAAACATCAGGGTTCACATGAAGGTTCATCTCTGGAACAAAAAATTTATGCGTGGTGGATGGATAGATCGGTACATCACTACAATTCCTTTCCTTCCTCATTCATTTACAGAATTTGGTGGGATCACAACACAGCCATTTTCCAAAACTGTTTCATCCCTGAAGAGGTAACGACTGGCCTTATTCTGCAGTGGACAAAGAAACACAAAGCTAAGGAAAAAACAAAAAAGCCTCAGATATTGGATCCCTGAACCATTGACAAAGCTTCTCGATGGGATTTTTTTATGGTGTGAGCCATGGAGACCCCCCTCTGGGAGGATCTCAAGGATTATTATATCTTGCCGAGAATTACAAATTTATAATAAATATGCACCGGGGCATTGTTCAAACAATAAAGAAGAGCTTGCTGCTTTGCATTCAGTTTTGAAATTGGCAATTATCAAGAATGTAAAGTGTCTTCATGTTATAGCTCAAAATGACACATCTCTTCCTGTGACCACTTTCCCATGATTTCGTCGCATGTCGACACTTCATGAAAGTCACTGAAAAAACACGTAACTTGTAGGATCCATATCTTAAGTTATCTAACTCTGTTTGACCTCTTCTTTGCAACGTTGGAAAATTATTTGAGTTAGATAAAACTTTCTTGAAGACACCAAAGTCTGAAAATGCCCAGAAGTACCCTAGAAATGATATTTTTGATGTACACGTGAGTTTCCTTAAGGAAACCCGTTTGTTCCACTTTTTATACGTGACTTTTTCTACATAATACCCATGTGTTCCCTAAATACGTGACTATTTACATTGGAACCCGCATATCATATGTGATTATTGTTACTACAACCCGCTTGTACCCCCTGAATACGTGACTGTATCTCTAGAACCCGTGTATTTTTCATGTAGATGTCAAAAAAAAAGAATTTTCTCAAAGTTTGGGTAGTTTGGGTGGTTATGCAACTGACTCCTTCAGTTGTAACTAATTTTTCTTTAACCCTATCTCTTCATAATCATATAAATAGATGTAAGGAGGTCCATGAGAGGGGAATTGCACCTTTGTATTGTTATGCTGGAGGAATTGGGACACTCATTACCCGACCTTTTCTCTAGAAGCTTTCTCCTTGTGTTGTAGAGCTTAGAGGCTGAGTTCCTTGGAGAAGAGAACTAGCAGAACCAGTTTAAGGTTTCATGAGGTGCGCAACTTGAAGAGAAGGTATATTTGTACTTCTTTTCATGATTAATAAAGATGTGATGTCCTTCTTCTTCCCAAATCATTGCTCAATGTGTGATTGAATCTCTATTTTTTATCATATGATGATGTTAATCATATTATTATTTCATGTTTCTTTGATTATCATTGCTTTATATGTGGCCATATTGGATTGAGGAAGGTATAATACGTTTTGCGGGTCTCTTGGAGCAAGAGGATCAAGAGGAGGATTGAAGGGATGCTTGGATAAACCTTTGTTTGGAAAAGGTATGAACCATTACAATCTCTGATCTTCTTTATATTTACTTGCATAACCATTTTCATCTTTCTTTCAACCCCAGTACGTTGATGGCCTCTTAAACCCTAGCCATAGGAACACTTTCCTCTATAACAGAACTAGCGACTCCACTAGGGAGAGCCTTGTCTGTTTGGGGTTTATCTGTCTTTCTTCCAATATTTGGTAAGGTTTCGGGTCATTCTTTCCACCTAGGAACACCTTCTAATTTTGATAGTACACCTCCTCTGCTTTCCTAAGGCGGTTTTTGGCCTTTTTTGGGGATTTTCCCACCCATACGCGGGCTGCAGGCTCAACAGTCATGTGTCTGGGATGTACATGCGGCCTTATATACAGTCAAAATTCATATGATATGTGACCTATTAGTAGGGAAACTCACGTATCCACCTTAAACGGTATTTTTTCCTAATTTTTGAGGTTTTTTCTGTTGTTTGAGGGATGTTTGGTAGGTTTTTTGGGGTCCTCTACGGGTGCATGACTCCAGGGAGTTAGTCTCATTGCTTTTGTGTGTTCTTTATCTATGTGGTAAGTCCTTTTGTAGCATTAGGGTTTTCTCTTTGCTCATCCCCCACACCCCCTTTGCTTGGCATGATTTTTGGCTTATGTTTCTGGTCAGCCTCTGTTAGTGATCTTTATATGAGTTCAAAATCTTGTTGGTGTTTGTTTCCTTCTTCTTTTGTTTGTTAACTTCACAATTCCTAAGTAGTTGGCTTGTCTCTTGTGCAAGCTTTCCTTCCAAGTATGGTTTATACTGACTTTAGGGCATTCTAGAGTCTGTTTGGTGGTTGTATAGCAGAGTTATTTTTGCTTTGTTCTTGTCATATGCATACTTTAGTTTGTAGGTAGTTTTTCATTTATAAAAGATAAAGAACATATAGTTTCTTAATATGCATGTAGATTAGGGTTTTGTCTTTAATTCACTGCATATCATTATTCTTGAAAAAATAAAAACAATTGTTCTTTTGTGGCTTTCAAGTTTTTTCTATTTGAAAAAGAAATAGAATAGTTTTTGCTTTTTGCATTTCATTTCTCTTTGCTTAGTCATTTTGTTTTAACTTTGAGTCAAAGCACCAGTGGTTTCACCTTCGCTACCCACTTTGAGTAATTAACAGCCCTTTAAAATAAATGCTTAATATTTAAAATGTATTAGTAATTGTTTGTTTTAGGGACGGCATACACTAGTCTAGGCTAGCGTTTTTGGTTAGGGATATCTTAACTACCCAAAACTTCAAACTCAAACATAATGGCCTATCTATTAGGAAATCCAACTTTGTTGGGAAAGACACCGAAAATATCCTCTCACACAGGAGTCAAGCACGAGGTCGTGCGATATTGGGTTGTTGGAGATACCCCTCCATTTCTCAGTAAAGCATACAATAGAGCTGGTGCAAACTTGTGGAATCATCCAGTACCTCCTCCCGGCCCTGTGTGGTGCCTAGTACTATTTGGGTTTCAGGATTTTCTACCCTTCCCATGTGCATCGGCTGGACCGACGACTGTTACACCGGACTTTCTTTGTGATTTTGGTAGCCTTAGTATCTTGTCTACTAGGATCTTACACGGGTGGCATTAGAAGGCTATTTCCAGTGCACCTAGGGTAGAATTGGAAGGTAACATCAATAAACAATCTGGGAGGGCGGTTGGGTCATTCCAGCGCTTGGACCTAGAGGGCTCTTCATGAGACGCCAAGTAACTAATCTCCCTCCTTCACTGGTTAGTTTTGGGCCCTCATCATCCCATACTTTCCTTTGGTAGGCATCTTTGTTTTCCTGGCTTGATACTTAGGTCTTTTTCTAGTGGTGTCTTCTTTGTATTGTTGGTTTCCTGTCGACCTCAGACTTTCTCTCCTGGTTTGAAGTTATGGATAACACCCCTTTGAATACCAACTAAGAGATCCCCATGATGGGAACTCCTTTTACTATTCCTCTCACAGGGAATGTTGGTGTTCCTTTGATGGCCACCTTGAATCTACCTGGATTCACCTTAGGGATACCAATGTGGTTTTTTTCCACTCCAACTGTCTTGAATGCTCCTGATGCTTCTTAATTAATCTCCTTATATCAAGGGCATCAAACCTTGCTTCCCCTTCACCTGTACCTGCTTCTCATCCTCCTTCTACCTCATGCAGTGAAAGTATTGATACTAGTAATCGACAGTCTAAAAGGAGTAAAAGAAGGAAAAATAGGAAGAAGACACATAAGCAAGGGGGCACCCATTCAACCTCTGCAGGTTAAGTTGAACCTCACCACCCAACCTCTGCAGTTCAAGCTCGAGGCATCTATCCAACCTCTACAGGTCATGTTGGATCTAAGAAATCAACCTCTATAAGTCAATTTGATCTTCACCATCCATCCTCTCTTGATCATGCTGGTGCTATCCTTCCAACATTTCCAAGTCATCTTGGATCCAGTCACTCAGCCTTTGTAGTTCATGCTGAGGGAACCCGTTCAACGTCTGTACGTCAAGTTGAACCTCCCCATCCAACCTCTGCATATCATGTTGGATCCATCCACCCATGCTTTGAAGGTCATGCTGGGGGGCACACACTCAACTGTTGCAAAGCTTGTTGATCCTTCCCATCCAACCTCTGCAGGTCATGTTGGACCCAATCTGTCAGCCTCTGTAGGTCATTCTGGGGGAAGTCTCTCAGCCTATCTGGTTCATGTTGAAGACAAACAATCAACCACTACAACTCATGTTGACACTATTAAAAATACTAACCATTGAAAACACAAGCCCAAGTTTCCTTGTAAGCTTTGTGAGGGACACCACCTTACTTATCTATGCCCTGCCATCGCAGAGGTACGAAGAGTTTGGTTTCATGGTCATCCCATTTTTTAACATACTAAATTTTTTCAACAACCAGCCTCTCTTAGTCAGGTTGGACCCACTGACCCATCCTCTGGTGGTCACATTGGGGGAAAACTCTCAGCCTTTGTAGGTCATGCTAAGAGCAAACAATCATCCATTACTAGTCATGTTGACACTGTTGAGAAAATTGGTTGTTCAAAGTGCAAACTTAAGTTCCCTTGTAAGCTATGTGAGGGAGATCATCTTACTACCCAGTGCCCTGCTATCCCAGAGATATGAAGAGTGTGGTCCGAGACTCAAGAACTTCCTTCTCCGAAAAAACCTATAGTTTCTCAACAACCTACTCAGCCTTTGGTTGATCAAGTGGTTGAACCAATCTCATCTTTGGTTAATCCCAATCTTCCTTCAGAGAGTGATCCTTATGTGATTCAAGCAATGTCATCTTTGGTCAATCCCACTCTTTCTTCAAAGAGTGACTTCCATGAAGCGGTTGAATCGATTCCATTATCGATCAATCCCACTCTTCTTTTGGAGAGTGAAGTGTCACTGCCAGTTTAGAACTTACTGAACAAGGTGGCATTGAACTCACTTCAAATGAACCCACACCAAGCTCTCGGATTGCTTCCTTTGATTGGGATATCCTAGTTGAGTCACACCTCCCTTATGATGCACCTTTCCAGATAAAGGTCAAATTTGAACAATACACGATTGCACATTGTATTGTTGATGAAGGATCCTCAGTTAGTATCTTGTCTGCTCGTGCTTGGCGATGCATGGGATCTCCCAGCCTTGTGTCGACTACTAGTCAGTTACTGGTGTTTGATAGAGGAACTAGTATAGCCTTGGGATCTTAATCAAGCACCTGTTACTTTGGGTGTGAAGACCATCTTAGTTGACTTCATCGTGATAGAATACCCCTTGGACTTCAATATGCTCCTTGGACGTGATTATGTCTATGCTATGCAAGATGTGGTGTCAACATTCTTTCATGTGATGTACTTTAATCATGGCGAAGAAGTTGTCATTATTGATCAGTTGGATTTTCTTGATCCCTCTCCTGACCCAACTAGAGACAAATCCTTTCCTTTTTTTATTCCCAGTGTTTCTATAGACACTACCCTGCCACGGGTGAGCTATGTGGCCTCATGTCCTTTGCGTTTAATTGCTACTAAGAAGCAGCCTATGTTTTCATGCTTACCTTCTCGGGACTTGATCCCAGTAGTTGACCAAGTGAGTATCTTATATAGACTGTGGATCCTGCTCTCCTATTTGTCGATCCATTTGAAATTTTAGACATGTGTCCTATCTCAGATGATCTCCTTCCTTCGGATGAAGTCTTCCTAGAGTCTTTGATACAGTCTGGCCTTCTTTTGGATGTTCGCTCAGTTGTGACTAAGTCTAACCCTGATTTGCTTACTAATCCTAATCTTTCCATTGATTGATCTCCTTATGTTGGTCTCATTGAGTCCTTTGACTCTTCCTTCGAATAGCAAGTCAGTGATCCTAATGAGTTTTATTTTTCTTATGAATTTTTCAACTCCTGTGATACTGAGTTTGTTCCTGCAAACTCTATCTCCCTTGTTGATTTTCGCTTTCTACTGAGGTTGATATTATTGATTATAAATCTTCGAATCTTGGCACTATAGAGTCCTCTTTCATTGATTCTACCTTGACTACACCTTTTGTAGAAGATAGCAAATTCACATGTGTTTTTTCCAAAGTGACCTGCACCGGATCTTTTCTTTTGAATGTGATTCTGATGTTGTTGTTTCTTGGAGACAGGAGTTTTAGTTGGATTCACAATTGTTTACTGACCTCACCTTATTGTTCAAGTTATAACTACATTTGCATGTACCCTGCTCGCGCTTATGATCTTGATGTCGGCTTCCATGATTTTAGCTCGTTGTATAATCCCTCATATCTACTCTCATCATTGCTCATCCTTGTACCATTTTACCTTTGCAGCTTGACACCTTTTTCCTTGAGGAGACATTCCCTGAGTGTATTTATCTTGCTCATGTTCCTTGCATTATGCTTAGGTCTGTTCCTTGCACTTGGAACTAGTTTTGCCTTCCTCTCACACTCCTCTCCTCACATTTAGAGCATTCTTTCTGTTCTCCTTCGAGCTCATTAAAAACTGTAAGGAGGTCGTGCATTGACTTTTTCGGACTCGTTAAAACTTCATAGGAAAGATACGGAGTTATATTTAAGCCCTGATCTAACTCCTTAAAATTGACTATATTTTCAATTTAATTTTTTTGTTCAGACTCGTTAAGGAAAATTGAACAATCATCCGCATAGGTATGAGTTTACCCCTTTTTTCGGCCTTGTGGATTACTTAGGAAAAAGGAGCACTCGATCTTCTTCTAAGGTTATAAGAGTATCTTCAGGCATAGGTTTATCTCTTTTCCATACCTGAAGGATTAAACTTATGGGAAAGGAACCTTTTTATGCTCTGGACCTAAATATGAAAAAGATTCTGAGCATACTTTATGTCTTTGTCATGCTCGCTAAAACTTAGAGAACAAAGAATCGAGTTTACTATTGTAAGCCCCATTTCTCATAATCAAATGGATATTTCTGAGTGATCTTACCTTCCTTCACACTTGTTAAACTTAGGCTACATGTCACTTCTTAAGGTGCGTCGATCTAGTGATAGTTTACCCCTTTTTTGGACCTTTCCAACTAACTACGAAAAATGCATACCTTGGTTCACCTGGGCTAAGAGAGTTCTCCTCTGTATTTTTTTACACTTTTTCGAACTTAGGAGACTAAATTTTATGAAAAAGCAGCCCCCTAGAGTCTTCTTTGGAGTTTTCAGACTCTCAAAACTATGAAAACACCGTCGAGCATTCACTAATTTGGGCTTGTAAAATCCACAAATCAGTACTTTATCAAGCATTCTTTTGTATCTTCTTCGAGCTTGTAAAAAATGAAGAAGGTCCCAAGTTTGCTTTCTTGGACTCGTTAAACCTTTACGAGAAATAGGGAAGGGAAGTTCATTCACATATTTTTATATCGTGGTAGCAAGTCTTGTCTCCTTGAACATGTTGGAATATATTATATTCCTTGGAAGGTAATAATGTCTTTGTATTATGTTGGAAGTTGTCTACAATCTTATGTAAAATAATAATACATTTAACCCATAGTTATATGGTGTTGTATTTACTTGTGTAGAGAATTTGTCCATGCTATTGTATTAAGATGTTATTTTGGATAATTATTTTATCCCACATGCAATATGTGAGAGTAATTCCTCCTCATCTCTTAGTCTATAATAGGGTCAAGTGAGTCTCTACATAATCATGTATTCTTGATGTAGTAGTGGTACTATTGTGACACTATTGTACATCATCTATATTCTTTGGGGTATTTGTGCTTTGCTCTCTTGTAAGATTGGAGAAGACATTCTGGAGATAATAGAAGACTACTTTCCCATGGATGTAACCCATTAGGGTGAACCACATATATCGGTGTTCTCTTGTCCTTTTATTTTCATGTTCTTATCTTTTATGATATGTTGTTGGTTTCTTAGATAGGTTAACTAGTTTAGCTTGACTCTACTATTCTAACAGAACAAAGCACCAGTTTTGAGTCTATCAACAGTTGGGTATCATTTTTTGACCTTATCCTAATTTATATTTTTTACTCCTCTAGTTGGATCCTTTTCCAATTATATGGCTAATCTGTCAATGTATCCTACATTGCAGATTTGTGTCGTTGGTCCTTTCATGTCAAAATATGCCTAAGACACTTTTGTGTCATGCTCATTGTTCAAGGATTAAACCTTTGTTGGTCATTCTGTAGTTCCCTTGACCTTTTGTGTCAGTCATTCCCTAGTATCAGTTCACTACATCATGTCTTCGACGATTCTTGTCGTGAAATTTAGTACTAGTTCCAGATTTAATTATTCTTTGACTTACCTCATGTTGGATGATGGAGGATGCCTGAATGCCTTATTTCCAATAGATCTCTTCCTATTGACTACAACACATCTTGCTCTAGGATTGAGATTTAGGGTTTATGATAGTACCTTGGGGATTGCAGTCATCAATGGCAATTTCCCTCTCTATTAGGTAGTGGGAATGGGAATACCTTACTGTCTCCTAATCGATGGATTCTTCAAGTGTTTGACTTCAGGTCCTTGTGTTCACACTTTTTAGAATGTGCTAGGTACCTTGGGGACCATTTCCATTAATGGTGGTTTCCCTCACGTTTATTAACGATTCTCATTACTGACCGGTAATCAAACGATTTCCTCCATGTTAGACTTCATCTCCTTTATTTGCATGGTTAGGCTTCGCACCTTTTGGGCGGTTTGGTTTGAAGACCTTGGGCCGACAGTAGCATCGTCATATTTTGCTATTGCCCAAGTTGTGCAAGACCTTATCACACTTCATATGACATTTTTCTAAGACATAGATCCACTTTGTATTTTTGTGGCTATGATCGATTGTTGAGCATGGATCCACCTTGTTCATTTGTGGTCGTGACTCTAGATTTGATATGGAACATTTTTGCATATTCAGCAACCATGATAGTTACATACATTATACACATGTTCAATCCGCCTGTATCCTTATGGAAATGATTTGTATATGGAATTTTATGTCCCAGAGATCAGTTTTGTCTGACATTTATCTCTCTTTCAGGTACCTCTGTTCGAGCCTTTCGATCTTAGATTCTTTGCTCTCTCCATACTCAGTTGTTTCCTTTATAATGTATTTTGGCTATCGTATTCCCCTCTAACCTCATACATTAGGGGGCATCTATTATAGCTCAAAATGACACATATCTTCCTTTGACCACTTTCCCATGATTTCGTCGCTTGTCGAAACTTCATGAAAGTCACTGAAAAAACACCTAAATTGGAGGATCCATATCTTGAGTTCTATAACTCTATTTGACCTCTTATCTACCCTATTGGAAAGGTATTTGAGTTAGAGAAAACTTTCCATAAGACACCAAAGTCTGAAAATACCAACAAGTACCCTAAAAACGATATTTTTTTATGTACATGCGAGTTGCCTTAAGGAAACCCGTGTGTTCCACTTTTTATACGCGACTCGTTCTACATAATACCCATGTGTTACCTAAATAGATGACTATTTACATTGAAACCCATGTATCATACATGATTATTGTTACTACAACCCGTGTGTACCACCTGAATACGCAACTGTTGTCTCTGGAACCCACGTATTTTTCCTGTAGATGTCAAAAAAAGAAGTTTCTTGAGGTTTGTGTAGTTTGGGTGGTTATGCAACTGAATCCTTCAATTGTAACTAATTTGTCTTCGACCCTATTTCTTGAGAAGAATATAAGAGGTATGGAGGTCCATGAGAGCAGACTTGAACCGTTGCATTGTTATGTTGGAGGAATTGGGACTCTCATTCCCCCCACCTTTTCCCTAGAAGATTTCTCCTTGTGTTGAAGAGCTTGGAGGATGAGTTCCTTGGAGAAGAGAAGCAGTAGAACCATATCAAGGTTTTGTGAGGTTCCCATCTTGAAGAGAAGGTATATTTGTACTTCTTTTCATGATTAATAAAGATGTGATGTCCTTCTTCTTCCCAAATCATTGTTCAATGTGTTATTGAATCTTTGTTTTTGATCATATGATGATGTTAATCAGATTATTATTTCATGTTTCGTTGGTTATCATTGCTTTATATGTGGTCATATTGGTTTGAGGAAGGTATAATTCATTTTGCATGTCTCTTGGAACAAGAGGAGCAAGAGGAGGATTGAAGGGCTCCTTGGATCAACCTTCATTTGGCTAAGGTATGAACCATTCCAATCTCTGATCTTCTTTATATTTACTTGTAGAAGCATTTGCATATCTCTTTCAACCTCAGTATGTCGATGGTCTATTAAACCCTGTCCATAGGAACACTTCCCTCTACAACACTTCATCTATTTGGAGACTCGAAGATGGTCATTTACTGGGCCAAAAACAAAATTCATATTAAAGCACCACACCTTCAGCAGCTCCTTCGTGCCATCAGAAGGTTCATTGATGCATTCTGTGTTTTCTCTATAACTCATGTATATAGGGAGCTAAATACAAAAGTTGATATATTATCAAAAAATGCACTACTCTTAGTGCCAGGGAAAATAAAGATTGAAGAATTTTTGGATGGCATGCATATGTAAATCAAAAAAGGATTTTTGTGAAAAGCATATGAAGTCATGATGATATGTAATCTCTTTCTAAAGACAACTAATTGTAACTCTGAATGTAAGTCCTATGAGGACAGTTCATTATCATTCTTCTTGAATGATTGATATTTTCCATTTGGAAGATAATTATTATTACATAATTAATACTTGTCATATTAATTAATATAATTCCCACACGAATATATAATTTACAATCTACTTAAACAATTTGCGAAGTATAATTAATTAACAAGTATATGTTAGGATTAATTAATCCTCCCTTTACTGACATAAGTCTATTTGATTCATTTAGCCTAGCTTAGGAGGTCATAATCACCCACCAGTACATGGGGGACACACCTAACGGTCATATGCTACTTACTGCACCTAATTGCATAAGTTTAGGATCCCTAAGGACCAATCCCTACATTATAGGAGACCACTCTGAGTGCCACCAATAGTCACCTTTAGTTAGTTGTGGTAAGTAATTAGTCATGCTCGGTTATGCTTCAGTTACAATCAGTAAGATCACAGTCAGTCAGACTAGCACCAGTTTCCATGATTCATGGGAGTGTAGGAGCCTTTATTAACCTGCCATCATCAGGTAACTTATTGTAGACTGATTTAGTTATCAGGAGTTAACTAGTAAGCTTCAACTGTGATTATTTGCACTCTAAGTTAGCTATCAGTTTGAGCCGGTGAATTCGAATCTTATCCCTAGTATTCAAATTCTATTTATTGTACTACCATTGTATTACTGAGTAATTAATGAAGATTAATGTTATGATAATCTGAGCAATACTTGTTCGATTTGTGTGAAATTTCTCTCATGAATCTGTTGTTTAGTTTACAATGATTTTATAATTCCACTGCATACTTCTTTTCAGATAGCTCTCATTTTGGCTTGTATATCTATGGTTCATGAAATTTAACATGGTATTAGAGCCTATGTTTAGTCCAGCAGCAAACCTTAGAAACCTCTATGCTTGCACCATAAGCAGTCGAGTTTCCACATAAAGCCTAAAATCATTGCATTGCTCCATCTGGATTCTTTCTAGAGAAGTCTATCCAGGTGTGACAAACTCTGAAAAAGTGCACATGTCGAGGTGGAAAGGTTTGAACTAACAAATGTTTGTGAATTGGAGTTTCTTTTGCAGTGATTTTTCAGGTACCTATGTAGCTCTTGAATATTTGTTGATCAGCATACAGTGAAATGGAGAATTCATCTCCTCTATCACCTAGAATCCTTACACCCTTAAATTAGATTGAATGGAGGGAAGATATACAGATAGCCTAGTGCAACAAATGCCTATTTAGGATGACAATTAGAAGATAAGTTGAGCCCCAACATTATGTTGAGAAATCCAAGTTTTTGAATAGGCTATATGAAGCCGTCACCTTCATGTGCATCCACATATCCAGGGAGTTGTTGTTCCACTGTGAGGGACTCTAAACTCCAAAGGAAGTATGGGACAAGATTTAATCTTTGTTTGGAAAACAAGATGAACTTAGAGGCCATATTCTGGAGAATGAGCTCATTGCACTCCAGCACATCAACTTTGAGACACTTCAACAGTTCTTCTCAAAATACAAAGCCCTAGTCTTGCAATGCAAGCAATTTGGGATAGAGATGAAGAATGAGCAGCTTGTGATGTCAATTCTGAGCAAGCTTGGCTCATAATTCTCAATATTTGTATCCACATTCCACTCTGGAACATTATCCATACGAAATTGGAAAAATCCTTTTCTAGATGCATTTGCAGAGTCATTGATCCAGGAGCAAGACAAATTGATTCAGATGGGAGTGCTCAATGCCTCCAAGAATCAGGTCCTCTTAGCTGGAGATTTTGGGAGAGTGCAAGATAAAGGGAAGCAAAAAGGGAAGGAGAATAAAACTGTTGATTCAAATTCAAAGGAGAAGCATAAGTCTTCTGATGGAGCCTCAAGTTCCAAGAAAAACAAGAACATGAAATTTTAGAAAGCTAAGTGCTCCTATTGTATGAGAGGCTTTCATCCAGAGAGCCAGTGCATGAAGAAAACTATTGACCAGCTATTAAAGCTCCTTGAACAGAACAATATTTCATTTCTACAAAGAGCAAACAAATCGGAAGCTGGACAATAGATAAAAGAACATGAGATCTTCCATCCCTTGAAATCAAGTTTCTCTCAGCCAAAGGCTTTTCTAATCAATTCAGGAGCATCCAACTACATGGTTGCTCCCAAGGAATCCTTCATCTCTATGGATATCTCAGGAGGGCCCGGCATTCATATGGTGGATTATTCATAGATCCCAGCTGTAGGGAGAGGTTCTATCAAAATACAACATGGGGAGTTAAAAAATGTTCTCTATGTGCCCTCTCTTGCAGCAAATTTGTTATATGTATATCAGATGACACATACTAGCCCACCAAAGTGAGTGGTATTTAGTATTGACTCAGTGGAGATCTCAAATATCTCAACTAAGAAGATTATAGAGAAGGGTGTTACGATCCATGCTTCCAAATGATATCTATTCTGACTCTTCCTGCCATAGTCAAATCCAGTGCAATCTCAGCTATCATTCGAAGCAGATGAAGGTATAAAATCTCCTTTATTTCCATTTGCAAATATAGATTTATTGTCTAATATTTCAGATTCAGAAGATGAGGAAGAAGATCAACATGATCTTGATATTGAGATTACACCTCAAGATGATCTAGATCCATATCCACCATCTATTCCAACTTAGAAGCCTAAATAGGCCCAAAATCTCATTAAAGCAGTTGGGGATGTTGTTGGGGATCCATATGATAGAAGAAGAATGAGGTCTTGGTATCAGAATGAGCATGTTGTAGTGTCCCATACATATCCACTTCTCCCAGAGAGGTGTTTCATGATGATGGGATCAGAACCTCAATCATTCAAAGAGGCTTTCCATGATCCAAGATGGAAAGCTACTATGAATGAGTAATTTGATTAGCTACAAGACAACAAAACTTGGGAGCTTATCACCTTGCCTCTTGGGAGGAAGTTAGTTTAGTGTAAATGGGTCTACAAGACCAAGATAGGATCTGATGGAACCAAAATCAAGTACAAGGCTCGGTTGGTGGAAAAAGGATACTCACAAGTCCATGTGTTGGACTACAATGACACATTCACTCTGGTAGCTAGAATGGACTACATTAGACTAGTGTTGGCAGTTGCAGCTTCAAAGAGCTGGGTGGTATATCACATGGATCTAAAGAGTGCCTTCCTCCATGGTGACCTGAAAGAGGAGATCTACTCGAAACAACCTGAGGGGTACATTGAAGATTCATCCTTAGTCTACAAACTAAGGAAATCTCTCTATGGGCTCAAACAAGCCCCGAGGGCAAGGTATTCCAAGATGGATGCCTTTCTCATGTCATAGAAATTAGAGAGATGCATATATGACTGTAATGTTTACATGCATAAGAAAGAGAGCTCATTATTGTTGATAGTCCTATATGTGAATGACTTTCTCATTACTAGCAGATCTATTGCTGGGTTGAGAAGCTTCGAGTCCACTTGAATAAATCATTCGCTATGAGATATCTAGGACTGTTGTGATAGTTCAGTGGTCTCAAAGTAAGTTAAAAGACTTCGGGAATCATGATTTTATAGTATAGATACGCATCATATTTGCTTAAACGATTCCACATGGAAGACTGTAAACCAACTCTTTTTCCTTTCATATCTAACATCAGGCTAGAAGAATGTGGTTCTACACCATTGGTTGACAACACTCTTTTCAGACAATTCATTGGGAGCCTTCTATACCTCACACATTCGATACCATATATATCCTATGTTATGAGTGTTGCTTCCAGATACATGCACGAGCCACATGAGATGCACTAGAAGGCAGTAAAGCGCATCTTGCATAATGTGCAAGGTACTAGAGACTATGGGATCCATTATACAGTTGATGCACAATTAGATCTCATTGTCTTCACAGATTCAGACTAGGTTGGAGATGGAAATGATACAAAATCCACTTCAAGTTTTGTGTTTATGTTGGGATCTAGGCCAATTTGTTGGTCCAGTAAGAAGGAAGTAGCTCTTTCAATATCTTCATCAAAAGCAAGAGTATATGGGGGCTATGAATGCAACTATTTAGGCAATTTGGTTGCATGGAATCTTGACAGAGTTTGGGATTCCCACTTCACCTTCAGTAGACATATATTGTGATAACTAGAGTACCATAAAGATATCCAGTGATCCAGTTCAGAAGTAGTGCACAAAGCATATTGAAGTAAACATGCATTACATTAGGGAACTAGTGCATGAAAAGACTATCACACTACATTACTACCATGCAGAGGAGAAGATTGCAGATATTTTTACCAATTCCCTCACTAAAAAGAGATTTGTTTACCTCAGATCTCTTCTCGGTGTAAAGGCTTGATTCATTGTTTCTTGATTACCTGTTTATTTTGACGGGGGGTTCCATGAGTTTTTCCCCATTTTCCTTGTTTATTAAGCAATATTTTATTCCATTTAGATTGTATGGATGACTTTTGTCCTAGTTGTCAGGGCCCAAGTTGTCCAAAGTTAGGATTAAGGGGGGTGTTAGGATTAATTAATCCTCCCTTTACCCACATAAGTCTATTTGATTCATTTATCCTATCTCTGGAGGTCATCATCACCCACCAGTACATGGGGGATGCCCCTAAGGGTCATCTTTCACTCACTACACCTGTTTGCATAAGTTTAGGATCGCTAAGGTCCAACCCCTACATTATAGGATCCCACTCTGAGTGCCACCAACAATCACCTTCAGTTGGCTATGGTAGTTAATTAGTCATGCTTAGTTATGCTTTAGTTACAATCAGTTAGATCATAGTCAGTTATATTAGTGCCAATTTGCATGAATCATGGGAGTGTAGGTGCCTTTATTCACCTACCCTCACCTACCATCATCAGTTAACTGATTGTAACCTGATTTAGTTATCCGGAGTTAACTAGTGAGCTCCAATTGTGATTATTTCCACTCTAAGTTAGCTAACTAGTCAGTTTGAGTTGGTGATTTCGAATCTTATCCGTAGTATTTGAATTCTATTTATAGTATTGCCATTGTATTACTGGTTAATTAATGAAGATTAATGTTATGATAATCTAAGCAATACTTGTTCGATTTGTGGGAAATTTCTGTCATGAGTCTGTTGTTCATTTTACATTGATTTGATAATTCCACTGCATACTTCTTTTCAGATAACTCTCATTTTGGCTTGTAGATCTATGGTTCATGAAATTTAACATAGAGGTTTGTTGCTGGCCTGAACATAAGGCTCTCATACCATGTTAAATTTTGTAAAGCATAGGATCATCAACCTGCATGGATTCAAATGAGAAGAGAATGTTTCCAAAGAGAGAGAATAATTTAACATAGACTATTCAATTAATCAAGACAAAATTTCACACAAATCGGACAAGTGTTGCTCAAATTGTCATAACATTAATCTTCATTAATTAATCAGTAATACAATGGTAATACAATAAATAAAATTCAAATACTCTGGATAAGATTCAAATTCACCAACTCAAATTGATTGGTTAACTAACTCAGAGTGGAAATAATCATAGCTAGATCTCACTAGTTAACTCCAGATAACTAAATCAGTCTACAATCATTTAATTGATGATGGTAGGTTAGGGTAGGTGAATAAAGGCACCTACACTCCCATGAATCATGCAAACTGGTGCTAATATAATTGACTATGATCTAATTGATTGTAACTGAAGCATAAATGAGCATGACTGATTACCTACCACAACCAATTGAAGGTGATTGTTGATGGCATTCAAAGTGGGCTCCTATAATGTAGAGATTGGTTCCTAAGGCTCCTAAACTTATGCAATAAGGTGTAGTAACTAGTAGATGACCCTTAGGAGTGTACCCCATGTACTAGTGGGTGATCGTGACCTCCTAATCAAGGGAAAATGAATCAAATAGACTATGTGGGTAAAGGGCACAGTAATGTAGAATCTTGGTTTTTCTATGCATCATCATCTTGGGACTATGCATGTGAACTTTTCCATATTCTTCCAATCTAATGATAGATAGGAGAAGGAATATTGCATGTGTCTCTTCTTTTTGGAGGAATAATGACTTGATCCAATTTGTTCTTCAATTGGTCGAATTATCGATCAGTACTTGCCATCAAGAAGCATCTCTCAGGAAGCTTGTTGCACCTCACTAAAGGAAGTAAAACTGAATGGGATAGTGGAACATGTTCATTTTGATACTGGTACCTCATTCTTCTTCTGTCATATGGATCCCTAGCAACATTCACAACTTGTTCAATGAGCTTTTGGGCCCATTTAGTCTTCTTATTTGGAATAGGAGATGGATCTAGATCTAGATCCTCTTAAGGCTCAATATCAATTTCAAGATCATGCTGATCTTGTTCCTCATATTCTAAATCTAAAAAATTTGACAATACATCATTAACAATAGGTGTATATAGAATGTTTTTACCTCCCCTTTCAAATTAATTGTGAGGTTGTACTGGATCTGAGTATGGCTAAAAGTGTGAGAATTCATATGCCTTGGAGGCATGGTTTGCAACACCCTTCACTATAATATTCCTATTTGAGATATATGTGATATCCACTGTCAGGACCAAATACTACTCGTTTTGGTGGTCCAGTATGTGTCATTTGGTATACAGATAACAAATTTGCAGCTAAAGAGGGCACATAGAGTACATTTCTAAACACTCCATGTTTTAACTTGATAGAAACATTTCCTTTAGCTTGAATTTGAGTATCATCAACCATGTGAATACTCGAACCGTCCATAGTTTGTAATGAAGAGAATGATTCTCTAGATGCAACCATATCACTGGAGGCTCTTGAATTGTGTTTTTGAACATCTAGCCTTCAGTGCATGGCATCTCTCATCATGATCTTTGGACTTTTCTCCAAATTCAGTCTTCCTTGCACCTTTAGGGAGGGAAATATTGTGATGCTCAAGGATTTTTTCCATTTGATCAATTGTCTTATTCATACAATGAATGTATGGATGAAACCCTCTCATACATTAGGAGCATTGAGCTTTCTCAAATTTCTTATTCTTGTTCTTCTTGGAACTTGAGACTCCATCAGAAGGGTTATGTTTCTACTTTGACTTTGAATCAACATTCTTATTCTCCTTTCCTTTTCTCTTCCCTTCAGCTTGCGCTTTCCCAGATTCTCCATCTAAGAGGGCCTGATCCTTGGAGGCATTCAGCACTCCCATATGAATTAATTTGTCTTGCTCCTAGATCAATGACTCTGCAAATGAATCTAGAGAAGGAATTTTCAATTTGGGATGGATAATGTTCCGTAGTGGAATATGGATACAAAGACTAAGAATTATGAGCCAAGCATGCTTAGAATTGACAACACAAGCTGCTCATCCTTCCTCTCTATCTTACATTGCTTGCATTGCAAGACTAGGTCTTTGTATTTCGAGAAGATCTATTGAAATTACTTAAATTTGTTGGGTTAGAGTGGAATGAGCTCATTCTCTAGAATATGGCCTATGAGCTCATATTGTTATCCCAACAGAGAGTCAAGCTTGTCCCATACTTCCTTTGTAGTTCTGAGTCCCTCATGGTGGAACAACAAATCCCTAGAGATGTGGATGCACATGAAGTTGAAGGCTTCATCTAGCCTATTCAAAAACATGTATTTCTCAACATGCTGCTAGGGCTCGATTTCTCTTCCCATTTTCATCCTAAACAAGCCTTTGTTTCACAAGGCTATCTGCATATCTACCCTTCGATCAATGTAATTTAAGGGTATATGGATTTTAGGTGATAGAGGAGCTGAATTCTCCATTTCATTATATGTTGATCAACAAATATTCAAGAGCAACATAGGTACTTGCAAAATCATTGCAAAAGAAACTTCAATTCACAAACATTTGTCATTTCAAATATTTCCACCTTGACATGTGCACTTTTTCAGAGTCCATCACAACTGAATAGACTTCTCTGGGTAGAATCCAGAGGGAGCAATGCAATGATTCCAGTAATTATGTGGAAACTCGGTTGGTTCTAGTGCAAGCATGGAAGTTTTTGAGGTTTGCTGCTGGCCTGAACATAGGCTTTGATACCATGTTAAATTCTATGAAGCATAGGATCATCAGCCTCCATGAATTCAAATGAGAAGAGAATGCCGCAGAAGAGAGAGAAGAATTTAGCATAGACTGTTCAATTAATCATGACAAAACTGCACACACATGGAGACAAAATTGGAATAATATGATTATATTCATTTAGATTGTATGGGTGACTTATTGGCCCAGTTTCCAAGGCCCAAGTTGTCCAAAGTTAGGATTAAGGGGTGGTGTTAGGATTAATTAATCCTCCCTTTACTGTCACATGCCCCAAATTGCAAAAACATTTTATGTTTTAAGAAACATTATGTTATATTTTTATTATAAAGTTTGTAATTAATGACCAAGTGGGGTCAAGGATAATTGCATGTAATTGTTGAATATTTTATTAATCAATAAATGAAAGATGAGACAACAGCTTAACGAGGCTGTTAAATGAATGTTTTACTGGTCACTTGGTCAGATAGGCTGGGTTGAGAGCATATTGACACTCGGCAGCATCCTCAAACTACTTCTAGCTGTTGCAGGAGGCAACTTCCCTATTTTTGTGGTCATGTTCCCCAAGAAAGTGGAGCAAGTGCAGGTGGCTCATTAAGTGAAAACTGACCCAAAATACCTAGGCATGCTAATAAAACTTCCCATTGAATTAAGTTGAGGCTGCTCATTCTTTACTTGTGAAAATTCTGAGTGAATTTAGTGCACAAGAAATTCGATGGAGGGGACTAACAGAAGTTTTCTTTGAGTAAAAAATGTTGAAGTTCTAAACTAGTGCAGCTGATTTAAGCTAAGTTCATACTGCTACCAGCAGAACAGATTACTGTTGATTGCTCAGTAGAGTTGCTGAGGTTTTCTAAACAAGTTCTCTCACCCAGTTCTTCAACCTGGTGGACCAGTCAAATAGGCTCAGGGATCCTGAGATTTGCAGTTCATCTATCTCCAGGAGTTGGTTGGGAGGAACAAGCTCCTTAAGTTGTTGTCTCCTCTTCTACATTTCCAGGTTCTCCATGTTATTTCTAATTTCTGTATGCATACTTAGGATCAAGAAGGAATGAACTTAGGAAACAATATGTCATGGTTCTACTCTTTTGTTATTAGAATTATTGAATGAAATCTTTTACTGTGAAAAGATAGTCAAATTCTAGATTAGATATGGATTAGGATAAATGATTAGAGAAATTTCAAATTTTACTGAAAGATAAAAATACCTAACTATATTTTTCCACACCTTCATGAAGGTAGTACTCTAGTACAGTAGGTTAGATTAGAATTCTGATGGTTAAATCAAAAGAAGAATCCAGGATTAGGGTTATTACCTTTTAAAGATTTCTTGTAAGAATGTTCAGGAGTGGCTTAGTTAGAATGCACATGTTTAAAGAAATTAGATATGATCTAGATCCAAGAAAGGTCTTTTAAAACAAGTACACAGTCTGTGTAATGGTGATCCTATTTACATAGTAAATAATTCTTTTGCTATAAGCCTAATTATTATAAATTTACATAGTAATGAAAAACATTATAAAAACAGGAAAATAAATAAGTAAGAATAACTTAAAGAAACAGTAAAATGAGGCTAATAATCATTACTAATCTAAGTAAGAATCAAACTTTAAATACATTACAATTAAAGATTAAACTTTGTAAAGATTTAAAAATAATTAAAATCTTACAAAACCCTAATTTGGAGAAACTGTCGAATATGACCTTTATTTTCCTCTCTTTTTCCAGAAGAGGGTTATACAGTTTTACTCGTATTTACTTAAAGCATAAATTATTCATTTATACAAACACAATTATCTATTTTTTTTATATAAAATCAACCCTACTTTTCATTACTTTCTGAATGATTGTTTTTACTGACAGAGAAAAATTTAAACTCTGTTTTAAAACCAACATTCTGAACTTTTCTCTCTGTTAAACAAAAATAAAAAACTTTCGAACTAAAACCATAATAAACCTCTTTTAAGTTCTTTAATCCAATTATTCATCAACACAAGTATCATAGTAGTAAAAAACTTTTCTATTAAGATAACTTAAAAATTGAAATACCTAAATATTACAAGAAACCCTACAGTCTGTCAACGACCTCATAAAAACCATAGTTCATGGTCTAGTACAGGAATATATAACATAGCAAGCCTTTAAAGCTTAAACAGGATATAAATACCTTTAAAACCCTAACTTAATTTACAATTAAAACCACCGCAGTTTCCATTCAAGTTACGGCCTAATGGCATTTTTACAACAAAAGTCACGGCTTAGAAGCCTGTTCAAAAATAATATACTCTATAAATCAAGCTATGGTTGTGAGGGCCTCATAAGAATTCCATTAAACTACGGTCGCAAGGGTTACATACTTTTCCAATCAAAATATTTTGGTCTGAGACACATGTCCTTTCTAAACAATCAAATTAATTGAGAACCAAAACTGGAGCTACATCTCGGTGGAATTGTAACAACCAAACTCCATACAACCATCGCAGAAGGAACCTCAGGTAGGACCGAGGATTACCAGGATGAACACCAAAATGGATCCCTTTAGTGGTGTTTTGTAGTGTCTTCTAACTCACCATAGCAACCAAACCAAAATCCTCCCCAATTTAAACCATATGGGCGCTAAGCTCTTTCTTAATTCAAAAAAAACGAAGACTAATAAACACTTTGAAATAGTGCAGAAGGTTTTAAAACTTAAAGGAATTATACCTGGAAATTTTTTGACCTCAGACGCGTAGAAGAAGGCTTAAACAAAACCCTAGCCACTAGATGAAGTAGGCCAAGCAACGAGGAGAGCCTCTATCAAAGAAACCTCAATGAGAATGTTTGAATCAAAAGCCAGGGCCACACCACAACAAACCAGAACCAAGCCCACACTATAACACAAATAGAGTTCACCACTGAATCCAAGCACAAAGGTAAACTTGACTAATAGGTCTGATATGTATTTGGACTGAGTGACCATTATCCCATCGATATTTTGCTCAATTTCGAGCCCCAGAAATTGCTTCAAGAGCCCCAAATCGCTCATTTCAAATGCATTGTGGAGAGCAGTTTTGATGAATGAAATAGAAGTAACTGTTATACCTGTAATCAGTAAGTCATCAACATATAAAACAATAATAATCAAATTACTATCATACTTTTGTATATACACATTCGAATCTGATTTACACCTTTGGAAGTCTTGCGAGATAAGGAAGACATCCATCTTGGAATACCACTCTCTTGGGGCCTGTTTTAACCCGTATAGTGACTTCTTTAGTTTGCAAACCAGAGATGGATCAGAAATGTAGCCCTCAGGCTGCTTCATGTATATCTCCTCATGAATATCTCCATGTAGAAAGGTAGACTTAACATCCATATGATGCACTTCCCAGTGCTTAGATGCAGAAATTGCCAAAACTAGGCGGATGGAGTCCATTTTTGCAACCGGTGCAAAAGTCTCATGGTAGTCCACACCTTGGACCTGGGAGAAAAAATTTTCTACCATACTTGCCTTATATTTGCAGGTTGTGCCACCAGAAGCAACCTTATTTCGAAACACCCACTTGCATTGAACCAATTTCCTCCTCGGAGGAAGAGAAACTAGCTCCCAAGTAGTGTTTTTCTGAAGAGAATTCATCTCTTCATCCATGGCAGCTTGCCATCTCGGATCTTTTCGAGCATTGTAGTAAGACTTAGGATCTAAACTTATCATTAAATAACAAGATTTGGATATCAAATAATCAGTACAAGAGAGCGCAATACATGCTTTTTAGAATTCAGACCGGGTTCTCCTTGGATCATCCGGATTTCCAATGTTATCACCTAAAGAGGAGAGTGTTTGTCGAGCACAAGTTGGGAGATGATTTTGTACTTCAGGTTCTGATTCAGCATCTGATGTTTGTTGTACATTAATATCAGAAATTAGAGGATCCAAATCAGGGTCATCACCCCCAATTCCATCATCCAAATATTCAGTGGAATACGAAGGAAATTTAGCAGTTTTCTCCTTCATTAGTTCTACCTCTTGAAGAGGCTCATCGAACATGACACTCCTTTCAATGATGATCTATTTTTTTATGATATCCAGCAGCTTGAAAACTTTATATTCATCAAGATATCCAATAGACAAACATTCGATGCTTTTCGGTTGCAAAGCCCTCCTTTTATCAAGCAGAATTCGGGCCCATGCAGTGGACCCAAACACCCTTAGATTCGACACATCCGGCTTGTGTCCAAAATATGCTTTGAAAGGGGTCTTCCCTTTCATAGATGAGTGTGGCACTATATTCTAAATGTATGCTACATCATTCATGGCTTCATCCCACAAATTTGCAGCCAACTTCTTTGTTTCCAGCATACAAGTGATCAACTCCTTGAGAGACCAATTCTTCCTCTCCGCTACACCGTTCTACTGGGGAGTGTAGAGGACTGAATACTGGATATCAATACTACTTTGGGAACATATATGTAGTAACTCATTACTGATATACTCCCCACCACTATCATATTTCAAAATCTTGATCTTTTTTCCAGATGCATTTTCAATCAAAGCCTTCAATTCAGTGAATTTTTCCAAGACTTCCGACTTCTTTTTTATAAAAATTACCCATGTGTATCTGGAAAAGTCATCAATGAAAGTGAGAATGTACCTTGATCCATTCATGGATGTGATAGGCATGGGACCCTTGATATCAGAATGTATCAGTCCCAAGATGCATGATGCTCAGCTTTTCTTCCCCCAATCAAACTTATGCTCAGGGTGCTTGCCAACTACACAGCCCTTGCGAATTTCGATGGTAGCTTTGATGATCGGCAGGCCTTCAAACATGGAATTATTTTGTAATTGCTGTAAGTATTTAAATTTCAGGTGGCTAGAACTCTCATGCCATAGTCTACTAACCTCATTTCCATGAGTCGGCAATGTGGTGGGCTTTGCATCCGCCACAAAATGGGAGAAATTGTAGGCTTTTGCATGATGCTTTGCAAGGCCTTTTGCTACAAGTTTTATGGATGCAAGTTCTATGATCTCTAAATCATCTAGGCTAAAGGAGACTCTCTTGGGCACTCCCGTATGTGTCAATTGATAAACACTTAGGAGGTCTGATGCAAGAGATGGTACATACAGAAAATTGGAAAAATAACCATGCTCAAGATCTACAGTACCTTGTCCTTCGGATATGATTATGGAGTCATCTCCCATGTGGATGGGAATGGATTTGTTGGTCTCCAAAGATGAGAAAGAGTCTCTTTCAGCCATCATGTGATTCGAAGCTCTAGAATCTATCAAAAGACCTTTGGACTTCGAAGTGCTTGCCATGAGAGCATGACCTCTTTCATGTTGTGGTTCTCGATCTTGCCGATCTCTCCTCCGAAATATTTCCTGAAGATTCATGTGATTTTTCTTAAGAAGAAAAGTAGCTTCATCAAGTTTCTTTTTCATGCAGGCATGTTCAGGGTGGAAACCCTTCCCATAGTATGAACACTTGAATTTTCCTTTCCATGATGCCCTTTGCTTTTGTTCTTCTTCGAGCTGGAAAGCTCTTCATGCTACTAGTTTTCAACTTTAGGCTTAGGGAGCTTCGAATTTGTTTTTTGGGTTCTTTTGCTGCTTTCCTTTACCCTTCATATCTTTGGGCCCCGAAGCATAAAGGGCTTGATCACGGGAGGATCTGATGATCCCCATCTGGACAAGCTTATCATGTTCACTTGTTAGGGACTCAATGAAGGCATTGAGTGAAGGAATATTCCATCCAGGGGTTGTGAGATTCCCCACACAGAATGTAGAAACAAACATTGAATAATTAGCTCCAATTTTGGAGAGAATGGCGAGGATGAGCTTATCATCCTCCTTCTCCACCTTACATT
The DNA here is from genome assembly GCA_001517045.1 of Pseudotsuga menziesii. Lineage (NCBI taxonomy): Eukaryota > Viridiplantae > Streptophyta > Pinopsida > Pinales > Pinaceae > Pseudotsuga > Pseudotsuga menziesii. The sequence goes on from LPNX010452500.1 coordinate 74,278, forward strand.
ACTTCAATACTAAGACAATGTGCTTGAACTTTGTGAAAAAATCATTTAAGGTCTCGAAATTGGAAGGTTGGAGAAACTCTCAAATCATCCTATTTTCCATACATGGTGTCCAATTTGTCCCAAATTTCCTTTGGAGTCTTCAATCTCGAGAGATGGAAAAGAAGATCCTGAGAAATAGAGAGGCACAAGAATCCGAATGCTTCATCTTTCTTGTTCAAGAATCTAGCTTTGTCTATCACATGAGTGGGATCTTCTTCAGTGTCCATAGTGACCCGGTAGAGTCCTCTAGCATGTAGCTGGATCTCCATATCTCCTTTCCATGAATGGAAATTGAACGGGGTCAAGAGTTCGACAGAAGAAGCCATCTCAAACTGCTGTAGCGAATGCTTTCACCTATTAAAACCTGTAAATCACAACAAAATGGGCACCGTAAGGTCGAACAGCCTGCACATTTTAGGCTTTCATCACACTCAGCATAGTTGATCAAGCAAGCTTGATCAACAATTCCTTAACTTGGGGTATTAAGTGGTAATCCTTTGCTTCTGGTGCAGTGCAGGAATTTTGAGATTTGCTTAATTTTTCATGCAAGATCTGTCAAAAACCATGTTTTTAAGAGATCTAACCTTTGTCCCGCTGTGAGATCTGATACCATATTAATCTGTCGCAGTAATCTAGGGACTAAAACATAGTCTCACAGAATATTTCAGACAATTAAGCATGAAAAATGGCATAATGGTGCTGCAATGGAAGTAGCAACTCAATATAATCAATAAAGAATGAATAATACAATACAATGATCATGCAAGGTGCATGAATTCCAATACAATTCAAATTCCCAAGGAGGTCATTCAAATTGAATGAATGGGTGTAGCTTAACTAAATGTAATCCATAGTAAACACACCTAGTTAACCCACTGATCAAGTCCAGATTGACTCAACTGAGTCCTAACTAAAGTCGGAGTGCAATGGATGACTAAGTCTAACTAAAAGTAGCTCAAACACATGTCACTGCATGCCAACCAACAAGTGGTAGCACATCATTAACTCCAATGAACCCCGATGAGGTTAATTGAAGTCAAACTGGTCATCAAAGGTGGTTGGAGGCGCCTTAGTTGACTCCAGTTCATAAATATTAATAAAAATAATCAATATAATGAATGGAGGTGCCTTCACCATTAACTGATTGCAATAATCAGTTAGAAATTAGGTGCATTTAAAACATTCAGATCACCCCCGGAATGCTCCCTGTTTGAAGGAGGAAGCCCAATTAGCCTCCTCGAATGAAGGAGAAGGCTTAGTTGGCCTCCTTGATTGAAGGTAGGCACGGGTGTGCTCATGCTAATGTCATAGTGTGCTCATCTGATGACGATTAAGTTAATAAAACTTAGGATAGTGGTTTAACAAGGCCAAATTGACCAAATTAAGTGTGCATGTTGGGTAAATGTCTCCAACACAACGATACCTCCTTTATTTTGATCAAAGCTATAAAGTAAACAAATATACTAGCATTTTATTTTATACTAGTTGAGATAATAATATCGATCCAGAAACTGGTTACAAAATGTCTTACCTGTAGAATACCTGTAAAAGAAGCATCACTTCACTGCATTTACTAAAAATCTAAGTAAGCCTCGGACTTAACTAAAGTTCCTTCATTTTCACAAACAGTAAAACAAACTTTAGCACTTAGAAATTTAAACAGATGTTTCAGTTCATATTTTCCAAATCATAACTTGCTAAATCAAATCTTTAATAATGATTTATGAAAACAAATATTTAAGTATGCAGATCTAGAATTTAATAAAGGAATTAGTGCTAGTTTAAGCCTAATTATGTTACCTGTTAACAGTTGAATTTCCCTCAGAAGTGTCGATTGCAAATATTTAATGTTATAGGAAAAATTTTAAATTTTTACGAATTTTTGGGTTATTACATGTGGTTTCAGAGCACACATTCAGACACTAGGCCTGAATGCAGCTCAATATGCATAGACAAATCGTAAATTGAATGCATGCATACTGATTATTATTTTTCTTTTTGAAATGTTATTTCCAGAAAAAATTTATGAGCTAAACTGCAAGTATGGAAAGACTCGAGGAATATGCAGATGAACAGTCCCCGTTTAATGAACAAAGTAATTCTATAAGAGAACCAGTTCAGGAAGAAATAACTAACAATTTTTCGGAATTATTACAAACTGTTAAAGAATTGAGAACTGAAATGGAAACAATTAAAAAAGAAAATGAAAGAATTCTGAGAGCTCAAGAAGAGCTGAAAAAGATAAACAGATAGGATCTGAAGATATGTCCTACCAACACAAAAATAAAAAGTATAAACAGTCTAAAATTGAAAGTAGCTCATCCTTTGAAATATATGGTGACTCACACAAGAAGAATCGTCAGTACACTAGTGATAGCAGTGAAGATAATTACCATTCAAGAAAAGGAAAATTTAAGCCTTATGAAGAAATTTCAGGAGAATTTAAGAAGATAAAACCACCCACTTTCAACGGTGAAACTGAGAAAGGAGAAGAAGTTGAATCATGGCTGTCTGGAATAAAGAAGTATTTTCAAATCTATAATTACTCTAACCAGCTAAAAGCAAGGATGGCCATTTACAACTTAACTGCGAAGGCAGATATTTGGTGGCAGGATTTAAAACGAGTAAAAGGTATTAGGGAAAAGAACATTAACTGGAGTACCTTTAAGAAATACTTTAAAAAGTAGTTTTTTCATAACAATACTACGAAGAGCGAGCTAAGGAATTTTATGAACTGAAGCTAGGAACTATGAACATGAAAGAATTAAACAGCAAATTTTTAAGTTTGCTACGTTACGTGCCTTACATTATGGATGAGAAGCCTAAGGTACAGCAGTTTTTAAGTTGTTTACCTTTTCACATTAAAGACAGAATTGAATACAATAATCCAAAAACCCTAGAGGAGGCTATGCGAAAGGCAAATGTTTGCTATGAGCAGAACCACAAAAAGGAAAGCATGTCAAACTGGAAGGCTAAGAGGTCTAATAATTTTGAAATGAAGAAGAAGGGTTTCATACCTAATCGTAATTTTAGGAATAATAACACACGTAATTTTCCTAATAAGAATTTTCAAGGAAATAAAGGTAATTCACAGTTAAACCCTAATGGCCCTAGAAATAAAGAACTTGCTAATAATCACAGCAATTACATTAAGAATAATTAATGTAGAGAACCAGTAAAGTGTTGGGAGTGTAATGGACCTCATTATGCATCAGTCTACCCTAACAAAAAGAAGGCTGTCAACAACATACATGCGGTGCAAGAGGAGATGACTGTTGGTGACTTAGCGAGGACAATGCCCAGGATCAACGCGGCACTGGAAAATAGGCAGGCGGATTATCAAATTTCCATGGTGGAAGTAGAAGGTAAGCTGAATCAAACACCCATTTCTATCTTAATTGACCCAGGGGCTAGGCTGAGTTATATTTCTCTTGATTTAGTAGAAAAATGCAAGTTATCAGTAGAAAAGTTTGCAAAGTCATGGTTAGTTCAACTAGCTACTGGAGCAAAAAGAAAAGTGATTAGTTTTGTAAAAGATTGTACTGTAAGTATGGATTAGTTTGAAACCTCAATGAATCTTAATGTACTTCCTTTAGGCTCTTATGACATGTTAATTGGTATGGACTGGTTAGAACATCATAGAGTAGTTATGAACTCTTTCGATAAAACTTTTACTTGCGTAAATAATGAAGGACAAACAGTAACCATAACAGGAATCCCTAGGAAAACAACTATCAGACAAATCTCTGCTTTGCAATTAAAGAGAGTTGTTCGGAAGGGTTGTAAAGCCTTTGTTGTAATTGTAATTAATGAAGAACATACTAATAACAAAGATAAACTAAAACTAGAATATATTCCAATCCTGAGGGGGTATTCGGATGTATTTCCGGAAGAAATTTCGGGACTGCCTCCGAAAAGGGAGTTAAACTTCACTATTGAGTTGGTAACTGGTGCAGTGTGCCCAGCTCAAAAGCCCCTTATCGGATGAATATATTGGAACTAAATGAATTAAAATCATAGTTAAAGGAACTTATTGATAAGGAATATATCAAACCCAGCATGTCTCCTTGGGGAGCACCTGTTATTTTTGTTAAAAAGGACGGTACTCTACACTTATGCATTGATTACCGGCAACTTAATAAAATGACCATTAAGAATAGATACTTGTTGCCCCGAATAGATGATCTGTTTGATCATCTGCGTGGAGCAACTGTATTTTCAAAGATTGATTTACGGTTTGGTTATCACCAGGTCTAAATCAAAGATGAAAACATTTTTAAAACAACTTTTTTAGGACATGATATGGTCACTATGAGTTTGTTGTTATGCCATTTGGGCTTACTAATGCCCCAGATGTCTTCATGTGTTTAATGAATAATGTATTGAATAAGTACCTTGATAAATTTTTGGTGGTATTCATTGACGACACTCTAATTTATTCTAAGTCCAAAGAAGAACACGAGAAGCACTTAAAAATTGTTTTACAAGAATTGCGTGAACATCAGCTTTATGCTAAATTTAGTAAGTGTGATTTCTTTAAGGATAAAATACAGTACTTGGGCCATGTAGTAACTAAAGAAGGGATCTCAGTTGATCCAGAAAAGATAAAAGCAATTGAAGAATGGGCAGTCCCAAAGGACGTGACTGACGTACGGTCATTCATGGGAATTACGGGATACTATCGAAGATTCTTTGAGGGGTTCTCAAGAATTGAAAATCCCATAACTTCTTTACAGAAGAAAGGGAAGAAATTCGAGTGGAATCAAAAGTGTGAATACAGTTTTAAAAAGTTAAAAACATTACTAACTACTGCACCAATCTTAAGTATTGTTGATCCTAATAAAGATTTTGTAGTATGCACTGACGCATGCAACGACGGTCTAGGTGGAGTTTTAACTCAAGAAGGACATGTAATTGCATATGAGTCTAGGAAGCTTAAGATTCATGAGAAAAACTACGTAACCTACAATTTAGAGTTGGTTGTCGTCATACATGCTTTGAAGATGGGGTGCCATCACTTAATCGGAAGAAAATTTATGTTAATGACAGATAATAAGGGATTAAAATATTTGTTGGATCAACCTAACTTAAACGCAAGGCAAGCTAGGTGGCTATCTTTCCTTAGTGAGTACGATTTAGAGATCCAACATATTAAGGGAAAAGAAAATAAGGTTGTTGATGCTCTAAGTAGAAATGCAAGGCTAAATTTTGTAGTAGCAATCAACACTTATAAAACAGATTTAGAAGAACAGCTAGAGGAAGGAGAAAAATTAGATGAAAATTATCAGAAACTACAAGCAAAAGTAACAGAAAATTTAAATGAAAGTTTAAGTACAGGGTATAGTCTAAACGAAAAGGGATTATTACTATATAAAGACAGGTTGTATATACTTAATGTACCTAAGATTAAGCTACTGATTTTAAATGAAATTCATAAGACTCCTTACTCAGGACATCCTGGTTATCAGAAGACTATAACCATGTTACGAAAGGATTATTTCTGGCCAAACATGAAGAATGAACTGGCAGAATACATTGCCTAGTGTTTTGAATGTCAACAAGTTAATACTAAACGTCAGCATCCAGCCAGTTTCCTACAGCCATTACCTATCCCTAGCTGTAAATGGGAAATAATCAATCTTGATTTTATTACAAGTCTACCTAGAAATCAAAATCTGAATGACTCGATAATGGTAGTTGATGATAAACTTAGTAAAGCAGCTCATTTTATACCTGTAAAGACCACCTACAAGGCTACTAATATTGCTGATATATTCACGAAACAAATATTTCTTTTACACGAGATATCGAAAGTTATAATTTCAAACAAAGACCCTAAGTTTACGAGCAATTTCTGGAAGTCTTTGTTTAAAGACCTGAATACTACTTTAAATTTCAGTACCTCTTTTCATCCCTAGACGGATGGACATAATGAAAGGGTGAATCAAGTGTTGGAAGATATGATCAGAATGTATGTTAAGGAACAACCAGGTAAATGGGAAGATTACATACACCTGGTAGAGTTTGCTTACAACAATCACCACCAAGCTTCATCAAGATACAACCCATTTGAAATTTTGTATGGCAGAAAGTGCAATACCCCCATCTCATGGAGTAACCCAAAAGACAGGTTAGTATTAGGACCCAAACTACTAAAGGAGATGGAGTTAATTGTAAAACAAGTGCAAGGTAACTTAAAAGTTAGGCAAGACAGATAAAAAAGTCAAGCAGATCTTAAACAAACTAAGAAAGAGTTCCAGGTGGGTGAACATGTCTTTATAAAGGTAAGGCCTAAAAAGAGTTCTTTGAGAGTAAGAATTTGTGCTAAGTTGGAACCTCGATATTGCAGACCTTTTGGGTATTGTCTAGAATGGGATAGGTGGCATATCAATTGGCTTTACTGCCAAATTTGAAGGTTCATAATTTTTTTCATATCTCTGTGTTAAAAAAATATGTACATGATGCTACTCATGTTATAAACTGGAATGATGTGCAGGTGGAACCCGAAGGAGATTTTCTGGTGGAACCGGATTGTATCCTCGAAAGGAGGGAGATCTTGCTTCGAAATCACACCATTGGTCAGGTGAAGGTGCAATGGAAGCACCTTAGTCCAGAAGAAGCCACCTGGGAATTGGAGAGTCATATGCGAGCTCCATATGCAATTCTGTTCCAAGGCAATTGTGAGGATGAAGAATAAATAACATCAAGGACGATGTTATTTTTAAGGGGGTGTGTATGTCACATGCCCCAAATTGCAAAAACATTTTATGTTTTAAGAAACGTTATGTTATATTTGTATTATAAAGTTTGTAATTAATGACCAAGTGGGGTCAAGGATAATTGCATGTAATTGCTGAATATTTTATTAATTAATAAATGAAAGATGAGACAACAGCTTAAGGAGGCTGTTAAATGAGTGTTTTACTGGTCACTTGGTGGAATAGGCTGGGTTGAGAGCAGATTGACACTTGGCAGCATCCTCAAACTACTTCTAGATGTTCCAGGAGGCAACTTCCCTATTTTTGTGGTCATGTTCCACAATAAAGTGGAACAAGAGCAGGTGGCTCATTAAGTGAAAAGTGACCCAAAAGACTTAGGCATGCTAATAAAACTTCCCATTGAATTCAGTTGAGGCTTCTCATTCTTTACTTGTAAAAATTCTAACTGAATTTAGTGCATAAGAAATTTGATGGAGGGGACTAGCAGAAATTTTCTTTGAGTGAAAAGTGATGAAGTTCTGAACTAGTGTAGCTGATTTAAGCTGAGTTCATACTGCTACCAGCAAAACAGATTACTATTGATTGCTCAATAGAGTCGCAGAGATTTTCTAAACCGGTTCTCTCACCCAGTGCTTCAACCAGGTGGACCAGTAAAATAGGATCGGGGGTCCTGACATTTGCAGTTCAATTATCTCCAGGAGTTGGTTGGGAGGAATAGGATCCTTAAGTTGGTGTCTCCTCTTCTACATTTCCAGGTTCCACATGTTCTTTCTAATTTCTATATGCATACTTAGGATCAAGAAGGAATGAACTTAGGAAATAATATGTCATGTTTCTATTCTTCTGTTATTAGAATTATTGAATAAAATATTTTACTGTGAAAGGATAGTCAAATTATATATTAGGATAAATGATTAGAGAAATTTCAAATTTTACTGATGGATAAAAATACCTAACTGTATTTTTCCACACCTTCATGAAGGTAGTACTCCAGTACAATAGGTTAGATTAGAATTCTGATGGTTAAATCAAAAGAAGAATGCATGATTAGGGTTAATACTTTTTATAGATTTCTTGTAAGAATGTTCAGGAGTGCCTTAGTTAGAATGCACCTGTTTAAAGAAATTAGATATGATCTAGATCTAAGAAAGGTCTTTTAAAACCAGTACACAGTCTGTGTAATGGTGATCTTATTTATACAGTAAATAAGTCTTTTGCTATAAGCCTAATTATTATAAATTTACATAGTAATTAAAAACATTATAAAAACAGGAAACTAAATAAGTAGGAATAACTTAAAGAAACAGTAAAATGAGGCTAGCAATCATTACTAATCTAAGAAAGAATCAAACTTTAAATACATTACAATTAAATATTAAACTCTGTAAAGATTTTAAAATAATTAAAATCTTACAAAACCCTAATTTGGAGAAACTATCGAATATGACCTTCATTTTCCTCTCTTTTTCCAGAATAGGCTTAATACAATTTTACTCATATTTACTTAAAGCATAAATTATTCATTTATACAAACACAATTATCTATTTTTTTTTATATAAAATCAACCCTACTTTTCATTACTTTCTGAATAATTGTTTTTACTGATAGAGAAAAAATTTAACTCTATTTTAAAAGCAACATTCTAAACTTTTCTCTCTGTTAAACAAAAATAAAAAACTTTCGAACTTAAACCATAATAAACCTCTTTTAAGTTCTTTAATCCAATTATTCATCAACACAAGTATCATAGTAGTAAAAACGTTTTCTATTAAGATAACTTAAAAATTGAAATACCTAAATATTATAAGAAACCCTACAGTTTGTCAACTACGTCATAAAAACCATAGTTCATGGTCGAGTACAGGAATATCTAACATAGCAAGCCTTTAAAGCTTAAATAGGATATAAATACCTTTAAAACCCTAACTTAATTTACAATTAAAACCACTGCAGTTTCCATTCAAGTTACGGCCTAATGGCCTTTTTACAACAAAAGTCACGTCTTAAATGACTGTTCAAAAATAATATACTCTATAAATCAAGCTACGGCTGTGAAGGCCTCATAAGAATTCCATCAAACTACGGCCGCAAGGGTTACATACTTTTCACATCAAAACATTTCGGTCTTAGCCACATGGCCTTTCTAAACAATCCAATTAATTGATAACCAAAACTGGAGCTCAATCTCGGTGGAATTGTAACAACCAAACTCCATACAACCATCGCAGAAGGAACCTCAGGTAGGACCGAGGATTACCAGGATGAACGCCAACATGGAGCCCTTTCGCGGTGTTTTGTAGTGTCTTTTAACTCACCACAGCAACCAAACCAGAAGCCTTCACAAGTTAAACCATATGGGCGTTAAGCTCTTTCTTAATTCAAAAAAACGAAGACTAATAAACACTTTGAAATAGTGCTTTAGGTTTTAAAACTTAAAGGAATTATACCTGGAAAGTTTCTGACCTCAGCCACGTAGAAGAAGGCTTAAACAAAACCTTGGCCACTACATGAAGTAGGTCGAGCAACGAGGAGAGCCTCTGTCAAAGAAACCTCAACGAGAATGTTCAAATCAAAAGCCAAGGCCACACCATGGCGAACCAGAATCAAGCCCACATTGTAACACAAATAAAATTATCCATTGAACCCAAGCACGAAGGTAAGCCCTCACAGAGGCAAAGAAATGCCGACAAAGGCGTCACACACAAAGTAAAAGCATGGGAAACAATGACCTCACACATAGAAGAACTGTACAGGCGGAGATAAGGAGTGGTAGCAAGGCCTATGTGGCCATGAGCCTGCGGCTCTTACTCTCCACAGCAGTAGTAAGAAAGTTAGGTAAAATGCAATTTTTTAGGGTTTTTGGGAGACTTATATGGTTAGGTTCCAAATTCAAAACCCTAATCAATAATCATCCACCACGTGGCATTGAAATATATTTTTGAGTTGCGGGTTTTGCACTATGGTTCGAGACCCATTGGAGTAGCCTACACACAAATTTGTCTTATAAAAACTTTGGTTAAAAGCTTATGCAAATAAATCAATATCTTTTTATTATAAGATGCATATTATAACCATAAAGAAGAATGTTAGGAGGCAATCTTCGCATAAAATAGGGTTTGCATTTATATTTTATAAACCATGTAATGGGTACTAACTTATTGTAAAAGAGTCATTAACCTGGTTAACATTATAAATAAACACCTTGTCATAAACTATAGACTTGTAAAAAGACCTTGTAGAAAATCTATGACAATACATTGGTTAAAAACACTTATATGTGTAAGCTTGCAAGTATAGAAAGATTTATAGCTTGATTCTCAGTATAAGTATTAAAACTTAGTTTTGTTATAGGGTAATAATTTTTATATCATATCCCCTTGTGAGATGAGGGTTATGCGAAGACGAGGTTGGATATATTTGTAGGAAAGGATCTTTTCTTTCCTTACACAAGCTGTAATACTAATGTTTAACGATATAATGTTCTTATCATTGCATTTCTACTGGGGTAGTACTTAAAGAGTTAGTATACTGTTTTATGAACTAAATCTTTATTTCTAGGTATGAATAACAATCATTATATCTTTTGACTATACCTAGATTTAGTTTTTCCTAGTTTATATAACATTTGAATATTGTTGAGACAAACACTTATGAATTACCATGGTATCAAGTAATAAGGTATCAAATGACCTGGTATACAAATTATCTTTCTCTAGAATGGTATACATGACCTAAACTGATAGTAAATATAAGGAAGTTTGATGTACCAGTTATAGTAGAAGTTAGGTAGAAAACATCTCGATTTATGTTCAAATTTCCAATTACTTATGCTTACAAGAAATTAAATAAAACGTAAATATACAGTTCAACGATACCTCCTTTATTTTGATCAAAGCTGTAAAATAAACAAATATACTAGCATTTTATTTTATGCTAGTTGAGATAATAATCTCAACCCGGAAACTGTTTACAAAACGTCTTACTTGTAGAAGACCTATAAAAGAAGCATCACTTCACTACATTTACTAAAAATCTAAGTAAGCCTTGGACTTAACTGAAGTTCCTTCATTTTCACAAATAGTAAAACAAACTTTAGCACTTAGAAATTTAAACAGATGTTTCAGTTCATATTTTCCAAATCATAACTTGCTAAATCAAATCTTTAATAATGATTTATGAAAACAAATATTTAAGTATGCAGATCTAGAATTTAATAAAGGAATTAGTGCTAGTTTAAGCCTGATTATGTTAACTATTAACAGTTGAATGTCCCTCAGAAGTGACGATTGTAAACATTTAATGTTATAGGAAAATTTTTAAATTTTTACAGATTTTTGGGTTATTAGATTTACCCACATAGTCTATTTGATTCATTTAACGTAGCTTAGGAGGTCATCATTACCCACTAGTGCATGGAGGACACACCTAAGGGTCATTTTCCACTTACTACACCTGATTGAATAAGTTTAGGAGGCCTATGGACCAATCCCTATATTATAGGAGCCCACTCTAAATGCCACCAGTAGTCACCTTCAGTTGGTTGTGGTAAGTAATTATTCATGTTTAGTTATGCTTTAGTTACAATCAGTTAGATCACAATAAGTTAGATTAGCGCCAATTTGTGTGATTCATGGGAGTGTGGGTGCCTTTATTCACCTACCATCATCAGTTAATTGATTGTAGACTAAATTAGTTATCCGTAGTTAACTAATGAGGTCCACTTGTGATTATTTCCACTTTGAGTTAGGTAACCAGTCAGTTTGAGTTGGTGAATTCGAATCTTATCCACAGTATTTGAATTATATTTATTGTACTACCATTATATTACTGATTAATTAATTAATATTAATTTTATGATAATCTAAGCAATACTTCTCCGATTTGTGTGAAATATTTGGCATGAATCCATTATTCAGTTTACATTGATTTGATAATTCCACTGCATACTTCTTTTCAGATAGGTCTCATTTTTGGCTTGAAGTTTCTTTTGCAGTGATATTGCAGCTACCTATGTAGATCTTTAAGATTTGTTGATCAACATACAGTGAAATGGAGAAGTCATCTCCTTTATCACCTAAAATCCTTACACCCTTCAATTACAATGATTGGAGGGAAGATATGCAGATAGCCTTGCACAACAAAGGCCATTTTAGGATGACAATTGGAATAGAATTCGAGTCCCAGAAGTATGTTGAGAAATCCAAGTTTCTAAATAGGCTAGATGAAGCCTTTGGCTTCTTTTGCATCCACATCTCTGGGGAGATGTTGTTCCACCTTGAGGGACTCAGAACTTCGAAGGAAGTATGCGACAAGCTTGAATATTTGTTTGGAAAACAAGATGAACTTAGAGGCCATATTCTAGAGAATTAGCTCATTGCACTCCAGCCTAGCAACTTCGAGACAATTCAACAGTTCTTCTCGAAATACAAATCCATAGTCTTGCAATGCAAGCAATGTGGGATAGAGAGGAAGGATGATCATCTTGTACTATCAATTATAAGCAATATTGGCTAATAATTCTAAACCATTGTATCCACATTCAACTCCAGAAGAGTATCCATCCCAAATTGGAAAATTCCTTCTCTAGATGCATTTGTAGAGTCATTAATATTGGAGCAAGACAAATTGATTAAGATGGGAGTGCTCAATGCCTCCAAGAATCAAGCCCTCTTAGCTGGAGACTCTAGGAATGAGGAAGCTGAAGGGAAGCAAAAACGAAAGGAGAATAAAAATGTTGATTCGAAGTCAAAGGAGAAGCATAACCCTTCAGATGGAGCTTCAGGTTCCAAGAAGAACCAAAACAAGAAATTTGAGAAAGCTCAATGCTCATAGTGTATGAGAGGCTCTCATCCAGAAATTCATTGTATGAAGAAGACCATTGATCAAATGGAAAAACTCCTTGAGCAACACAATATTTCCCTCCCTAAAGGCGCAAGGAATACTGACTCTGGAGAAAAGTCTGAAGATCATGATGAGAGATGCCATGAACAAAAGGCTACTTGTTCAAAAACACATGTCTTCCTCATTGATTCAGGGGCCTCCAATCATATGGTTGCATCCATAGAATCATTCTCTTTATTACAAACTATTAATGGTCTGAGTATTCACATGGGTGATGACACCCAAATTTGAGTTGAAGGAAAGTGTTCTATCAAGTTAAAACACAGAGTGCTCACAAATGTACTCTTTGTTCCCTCCTTAGCTGTAAATTTGTTATCTATATGTCATATGATAAATATTGGTTCACCAAAGCAAGTAGTATCTGGTCTCCACTCAGTGGTGATCACAGATATCTCAACTGGGAAGATTATAGCGAAGGGTGTTGCCAACCATGCCTCCAAGGCATATGAATTCTCACACTTCATGCCATACTCAGATCTAATACAACCTCGACTGCCATTTGAAAGGAGAGGCAAAAACATTCTATCTACACCTTTTGTTAATGATGTATTGTCTAACATTTTAGATTCATGATATGAGGAACAAGATCAGCGTGATCTTGATATTGAGATTGATCCTCGCGAGGATCTAGATCTAGATCTAGCTCCTATTCCAAATCAGAAGCCTAAATGGTCCCAAAATCTCATTGAAGCAGCTGAGAATGTTGATGGGGATCCAGATGATAGAAGAAGAACGAGGTCCCAGTATCAGAATGAACATGTTGTGCTCTCTCATTCAGTTTCACTTCCTTCGGTGAGGTGCAACATCATTCCTGAGAGATTCTACTTTATGGTGAGGATTGATCCACAATTTGGGCCACTTAATAACAAATTGGATCAAGTCATTATTCCTCCAAAAAGAAGAGACAAAGACAACAAACCTTCTCCTATCTATCATCAAATTGGAAGAAGATGGAAAAGTTCACATGCACATTCCCAAGCTGATGATGCATAGAAGAACCAAGATTATGCATTACTTCTCCATAGAGTTGCAGATTGCACAAATGTTTTCACGAGTTTTTGCTCAAAGAGAAATTTTGTCTTAATTATGGAAGCTTGTTTCCGAATTTCTTTCTTATTTTGAGGGGGGTCCCATGAGGTTTTCCCCATTTAAATTAATGTAAACTAAACAACGGATTCAGGACAAAAAGTTCACACAAATCAAACAAGTATTGCTTATATTATCATAACATTAATCTTCATTAATTAATCGGTAATACAATGGTAGTACAATAAATATAATTCGAATATTTTGGATATGATTCAAATTCACCAACTCAAACTGACTGGTTAGCTAACTCATAGTGGAAATAATCACAGTTGGAGCTCACTAGTTAACTCCGGATAACTCAATCAATCTAAAATCAGTTAACTAATGATGATAGGTGATGTAATGTCCCGGTTTTGACCCCGTTACATTAGGTGTATATGATGTATATATTGTAATGATCATGGTGTGGAGCTAAAGGCCAAGGCCCCGCCATTGATCGGTTATGCTATGTTTTGGGATTTAAATTGTCACCGATGGTATATCGGGGCATGCGGCATATATTATGATGGTCATCATGTAAAATATGCATCTATAATAAAAATAAACACAACCAGCTACGGTCGCGGCAACCAAATCGAATGGGGCATGATTTCCTAAGGATAAAGGGGGGGGAATATTTAACCTATGGACCAATGGGGAAAAGCCAAATGTCTATGAGAAGACCCATCAAGCTGTCAACTACCTTTCTTGTCTTTTTTCTCCAATCATTTATTTCTGCCAGAATGTGGTTGAGTTAGTTATTGCATGGAATGGGAAGAGTATGGGCAAAGAAATTCGAATTGGGCAGAGACCCATTTTTGAAAATCGTGTTCTGACTTCCTTGGCAAGAAAAATGCCCAAAAACGTATGCCATTCTGCCAGGCATCCACGTTTTTCATTTTCCTCACCATTCTCCTTCACGTTGGAGCTTTTGGGAGCAGCTGTAATTTTTCCTGTGTCTTTCATTCCACGTTTTTTGTTGCTGGATTCATTTTTCCCATGGATGGGAGGTCGTTTTTGTAGTGCCAGGGACTGGGTTGTCTTCCTCACGTTTTGGGAGCTGTTGGTACATTTTTCCATTCACGTTTTTGTGAATTCATGTGTTTTTACCATGGCTGTGAAGGGCCATTCACGTTTTTTACTGTCTCAGCGACTATTGGCCTCACGCACAGGCTATTTGGGACGTTTTTCCCTGCTGAGAGTTAAGCTCACTGATAAGCTTCAGGACTGTGTGTTTTTTTCCATATTGTGAGCCGATTTTGCTGTTACGTTTGGGGTTGTGTAATTTGTTTTTCCCTGTTTAAGCTGTGAGAGCTGAATTGATTGCCTGAGTGCAATTGTTGGTCTTTGGACTGTGTGAGGAGTAAGGGTGTTGGCTTGGTTGCTTGATAAACCTGGTGCTAGAAACCACACAGACAGAGCTAGAGGGCTGGCCTTCTTCTCCATCACCCCTGAATAGCACTGGAAGGGAATGCAGGGCCTGAGGGACTGTGTAGCAGAGAAGGGACTGATTCCTTGTGTTGGGTGTGGATGGGTGTCTTAGAGGTCAGGCTAGTTCGAGTGTAGGTGTTCTTGGCTCTGTAATGAGCTCACCAGCTTAGCAAATTGCCTTCATCAACTCCTTAATGGCCTGATAAACCCAACTTGGTTGGCTTGGTTGTGTGTTTTTGTGTATCCTGGCTATGTGTAAGCCTGCTAGTTCCCTTATTCCTTGGAGAATCATGCCCAGCTCGGGGGTGGCAGCGTTGCTGAGATATTGAGGAGCACGCTGGCCTATGGTTGGGTGGAACGTTGCAGCGACGTAGCTGGTTGCGGAGCAAAGCTTTCATAAGATAAGTAATCTTGTGCATTTTACCTCTGCAATTCTATAATTACTGTTAATTAAATAGAAATGAACATGTTGAAATAATGATTGTGTGAATGCATGTTGTTTCCGCTGTGCAAGATGAATTAATTCAGCTGTGTATGCTGAACAATTGTATATGTGAATGTTTTTGCTTCAATGCATTCTACTTCAGCATTATGTTTTGCCATTTTACTTCCTGTACATGTTCATGAGGCTGTTAGTATGCTTGGTTAATGCCATGGATCGCATCCTCCTTGCCGGTCGGAGGCACGGGGACGTGACAGGTGAGGGTAGGTGAATAAAGGCCCCTACACTCCCATGAATCATGCAATCTAGCGCTAATCTAACTGACCGTGATCTAACTAATTGTAACTGAAGAATAATTGAGCATGACTAATTACCTACCACAACCAACTGAAGGTGATTGTTGGTGGCACTGAGAGTGGGCTCCTATAATGTAGGGATTGGTCCCTAGGGATCCTAAACTTATGCAATCATGTGTAGTAAGTGGAATATGGCCCTTAGGTGTGTCCCCCATGTACTGGTGGCTGATGATGACCTCTGAAGTTAGGCTAAATGAATCAAATAGACTTATGTGGGTAAAGAGAGGATTAATTAAGGTTTTTCGTTACCATGAGGCTTTGTTGAACCCTAGCTGCCTTGGTTAGTTTTTCCCATGAAATCGATCCTCCTAATCTCGATCTAGGTGAACGTAGAGCATGGCTGGAAGCTGGGTTTCAGGGGTTCTTGCTTCGTTGCCCCTCTGTAAACCCTCCCCAGTTGATGCGTGATTTGTGAAGAGAGTAGAAGCTCCATAAGTCAAGCTTTCATCCTCAACATCCAAGGCCAAAGCAATCACACTGCACAATAGAGGATTAGTTGGGAACTTTACAGGCTTGTGGCCCTCCCCCCGTTCCATCGAAACCTGGCTTAGCAAAAACTGGAGATATCTGATAAAAGGAGAAGTGCAACAAATCTTTTGCGGTTGGGGTTTTTCTATTTTTCTTTTTGAGAAAAAAGAAGACAGGGACCTCATATTCAAGAATAGGCCATATTTCATGGGCTCGAGAGGCATGTATATCAACAAGTGGGATCTATCCTTTGATCCAAAAAAAGATATACCCTCCTCAGTTCCGGTTTGTGTGAAACTCCCTCACCTTCCTCTTCATTGCTGGAGTGACGAAGACCTAAAAGCTATAGGGAATACCCTCGGGAAATATATTGATAAGTCAGAGCCCAAACCCCCAATGCTCTCTTGTGCCAGAATCTACATAGAGGTGGATTTAGAGAAAGGGTTTCCTGAAGCTATAAACTTATCGATGGATGGTTGGAATCATCTACAAACAATTGATTACAAACATATACCTTTCAAATGCAAGACCTACCACGAATATGGGCACTTCGCAATATTTTTCCCTAAAAAAGCTCACCCAAATGAAGGGGAAACCCCAAAAGAAGAATGGAATGAAGTGCATAAGAGAAAATGGAGCAAATTAGGACCAAAACAGACATCACCAGCAAAGAAAAAATCAAATGAAAACAGATTTCAAGCCCTTGAAACAACAGAAGATGAATAAACAGTAACAATAGAAAAAGAAAGCGGAAAAAAGATAGAGGAAGATAAAAAAAGACAAGAAAATGCTCATGGAAATAGGCCAAGAAGATAACTTCATCCCCACTCTCCCCCAGCAAGCGTTTATAGAGGTTATTCCAGAATATTCCCAGAACTTCGAAGGCTCGGTAACCAGGTCTAAAGCAAAGGAACAAACGGAAGAAACATCAGAAATCAGAGGAGAAGAACTGTAACAAACAAGCAAAAAAGGGAGAAAACCCAATAAAATCATAAGGGAAATAAAAGCAAACAAGCAATCAAGCAGCAAGTAAGCAATCAAGCCTGGACTATCTTGTAAGACCACCACACAGGGAAAAGAATCCACCAGAAAAGCATGAAAGCAGAAAAGATAGAGCTCTACCTGATTCTTCTAAGAAATAATGAAGCTTGTCTCCTGGAATTGTAGAGGATTAGGAGGAAAACAGAAATTGAAGGAAGTAAAAAGAATAAAACAAAGTGAATCAATGTATATCCTCGCTATCCAGGAGACAAAAATGCAATCTGAAGACTGCTTAGGTGCAATGAAAAAAATTTGGAAAATGGTCACGAAGTTGTTGTTAGCTCCCAGGGGTCTTCAGGAGGCATAGTTACATGGTGGGACGCAGCCTCTTTTAAATTCATCTCTAAAATTGAAAATCGTCGTTGGCTATTTGTTGAACTTGAAGATCTCAATACACAAGAGACTCTTTGGATTGGAAACGTTTATGGCCCAAACCCTTTACGGCCAAAAGGAAGAATTATGGGATCAGCTGGATTCTCAAAAGCATGGGAAGCTATAGCAAACTTGCATTATAGCTGGGGATTACAACGCCACAATCTCATATGAAGAGAAAATAGGAGGATCTATAGTTCAAGACCCCTTTGAAGAGAGGCTGGAAGGCCTCATGAATACCTAGAAAGTTATAGATATCAAACCTAAAAAAGGTAAATATACTTGGAGCAATAAGAGGTTTGGGCCAGGCCACATTGCTTCTAGATTGGACTGGATCCTGGTAAGCTCCTCATTCCTATATTTCTGACTTCATCCCTCCACGACCATCCTTCCATCCGCCATCTCAGATCACAGGCCTATCTATATTAACATGTCCCCTGTTGGAAACCTTGGACCCCTTCCCTTTAGGTTCTCCTCCACCTGGATAAAAGAGCATGGGTTTCTTGAAGCTATTCAAAGCTCCTGGAACATTTTTATCCAAGGCTCCCCTGGCTATAATTAGGAACAAAAGCTTTCTAATACAAAGAAAGGGCTTAAGCTTTGGATAAAAAACAAAATCCTCATAAACAAAACTGAAAAGGCCTCTCTTATCAGCAATCTTGAGGACATCCATAATCAAATGGAAACTCACGAGGTTACCAAATCCCTTCTATGGCAGGAAAAAGAAGTCAACAGGAACCTGTATTCTATACTCCACAAAGAGGAAGAAGAAGCACATCTTAAATCAATATGTCTATGGCTAAAAGCAGGAGATCATAACACAAAAAAAATTCACAACCAGTGGAAAGAGCATAACAGAAAGAACACCATAAAAGAGATCACTTCTGAAGAAGGAATCCAAATTTCTAGTTCAGAAGAAATAAAAACAGAGATAAAAAATCACTTTGAAGATCTATACACCGAAGAAGAAGAGTTTCAGGAAGAAGAGTTAAAGAATCTCAATGAAGAGATTCCTGATCTTCTGCAGCAAGACATTGGCTTTCTAATGAAAAAGGTTACTCTGGAATAAATCTCCAAGGTTGTTTGGATGCTTCATCTAGACAAGGCCCCTGTGCCTGATGGTTTCACCATTAGCTTCTACAGGAGTTGTTGGAAAATCATCAAAAAATATCTGCTAAGAATGATTGTTTGGACTCAGTCAAGAGATAAAATAGGGGGAGCCACCAACTCCACCTTTTTCTCCCTCATCCCGAAAGAGAGGAACCCTTCATCTATAAAAAGGTATAAGTCGATCTCCTTATGCAATTCCTCTTACAAAATTCTCACCAAGATTATCTCCAACATGCTTAAAAGGTTTATCCCCCTCATCATCTCAGAGAATCAAGGAGGTTTTATAGCTGGCAGGCAGATATATGATAACATTCTCCTGGTGCAAGAAGCGATCCACTCCGGCCAAGGTCGAAAAGAAGCAGGAATGGCCATTAATCTAGATCTTGCCAATGCTTTCGACTGAGTAAGGCATTCCTTCCTTTATAAGGTTTTAAATAGATTTGGATTTCCTCCCCCATTCATTAGATGGGTAAATGCCTGCATAGACAACCCTTGGATGGCTCCTTTGGTCAATGGAAGGCCCACTGCTTTTTTCCATGCTAAGAGAGGGATTCAACAAGGTTGCCCATTGTCACCCTTCCTATACATTCTAATTGTAGATGCTCTCAGCAGAAGGCTTAATAGGCTCAAAAACGAAGAAATCTTGCCTGGCATTTCATTCGTGAGAGGAGTGCAAGCCATCAATCATGCTCAGTTCACTGATGACACCATCTTACTTGGAAGTGCCTCCACACAAATGGCAAGAAGGTTTAAAACTTCTTTGGACATGTTCCTCAAAGTTTCTGGAAGCAAGCTAAACTCACAAAAATCTTGGCTTTATGGATGGAATTGTTCACCAACAATCCTCGGCGAGATAGCCCAAATTCTGGGAATCAAGGTGAACATTGACTAGATTTCCTTCTTGTATTTGGGTATCACCATCTCAAAGCGCTCTAGTAGCTCTTAGTCATGGAAGACCATCATTCAAAAGATCAAACACAAGCTCCAAGCTTGAGGAGCATGTTGGCTCAATTTAGCAGGCAAGCTAACTCTGTTAAAATCCATACTCTCCTCTTATCCTATATTCTCTTTCACCATTCTTAGTGCCCAAGTCCATCCAAAATGACATTAGCAAAGAGCTCAGAAAGTTTATGTGGCAAGGAGGGAAAACCCTGGGCAAAAAGTTCAACTTGGTAAGCTGGAGCAAGGTTTTAGAAGACAAAAACAGAGGGGGCTTGGAATCAGAGACCCTGGACTAATGAACCAGGAAATGCGGGCCAAGCTGGTCTGTGGCTTCATATTAGGAAGGAATGGTGGACGGAGGTCCTTAGAAAAAAGTATCTCAAAACTCCAAGAGCAAGGAGTCTAGAAATCGAATGGAAAGGCAAAGGCTCATCCATTTGGAACCTGTGCAAAACTTTTGTTGGTCTAATCAAAGACAATTGTTACTGGATTCCAGGCAATGGAAAAAAAATTAACCTTTGGAACGATAAGATTCTCGGGCTCACTCCCATTGCTGAAACCAATCTTCCCAATCTTAAACTCTGGATGAAAGATATGGGATACATCAAGCTCTATGATATCTCATCTTGGGACAGTAGTGGGATTTAGAATGAATGGAAAATATTGCAGCCACCAAAGCATCTTGAAGAAGAACATAAAACTTTCACCTCTCTGCTGCATGGTAGGTCTCCCTCAAATACCCAGGACCGAGATATCAAAGGATGGGGAACTCATGGGAAATACACAGTAAAAGAAGGATTCAAAACTCTAAAAAGTAATGATGGCAATCAAAATGCAACCAGCTGGAACAAGGTATGGAACTCTAACTGTATCCCCAAATTTAACATATTTTTTTAGCTGTTAGCTCAACATAAATTGATCACTGTTGATAATCTAAAAAAAAGAGGATTTGAGGGGCCCTCAATATGTGCACTCTGTTCCAATCACGACGAAACTACTCTTCATCTTTTCGTTGCCTGTCCATTCGCAATTCAAGTCTGGGAATACTCACTTGGATCTCTGGCCATCAAAGGGAGGCACCTAAGCAATATTTCAGACATAGTTTCAAATTGGAAAACCTTCTACCCTGGAAGAATAGGAGGGAAACCCACTATGTTGCGTATCTGGAACACTATTCCTCAAAATACATGCTGGAAAATTTGGCTCTCAAGAAATAGACCTATATTTGATCGAAAAATGTCTAATCCCGGGCGTATTGCTATCAAAGTTCAGAACATGGTTACCGAAAAGTTGAACAGCAGGAAAATCATCTTCAAAGAAGTAGACAAACTCATCCATTCGGAAGTAACCTTCTGCAAAAATTTATGCTTGCAGAGCTCCCCTTAAACCAACCACTTTCTATCAGACTAGGAAATTCGGAAATATAAGGAAGAATTCCAACAATGGATAAATACTCTGCATTTCCACACTCTCTTCTTCGATGGAGCATCGAAAGGCAATCCAGGAAAGGCAGGTGTGGGTGGAATTATATTTGATCCAGGAGGAAATCCAATGGTTACTTTCACCTGGGGGATTGTAATAAAGTCCAACAATGAAGCAGAATGGCTCGGCCTCTTGCTAGGGATCGATCTGGTAAAAAACAAAAACATCACCAAGATCTCTGTTTTTGGAGACTCCAAACAAATAATATAGAAAATGAGGAATGGACGCACCGAAGGGACAACCAATTGCAGTCGTCTGCATAAAAGAATCATCAAGATGAGCTCCAGTATTCAGGCCACGTATTATCACATTCTAAGACAGAATAACAGTTTAGCAGACAAAATGGAAAATAAGGGTGTGAAGAATAAGACAGGTATAGTCTCAATAAGAGACCAATCAATTTCTCAAACATGTCCCTTAACCTCCTCAAGTCAAAGGGTTCTCACCACCCTCCCCCCTCCATTGCTCATCTTCAACACACGAGCAAGTTTTCTATGACGTGTATTGACCACCATAACTACTTTGTCATCTTTTGGACCGTAATAAACAAGTGGCTCTATCCACAACTTATGAATCTTTTAAGCCTTCACTACTCATGCAGCGATGATGCCACCACCACGAATGATTTCAGATGCACTCGAAACATGGAGGAAGAACCAATTTCTCTCTCTGCAGGTTCACTCAGATCTCATTTTGATTTTGATGAGCATAACCAAACAATGAATGAAGTGTCGACACCAAAGAGAATAACATAGAAACAGGCTCAGCTAAGGAAATGCAAAAATGACAGGCCTTCTCCCACAAATTCTCTGGAAAAAGTTTAGTGTTCTACTGATTTTTAAATAGATATATATGTACTTCTGCTTATTTCTGAATAAACAATTTGTCAAACAGTACCCATACAGAGGCAGTCCCAATTCCAGGAAAAAAACCACAACTTTCCTTCTCATTGTAGTTTGTTTATTTTCCATAGTAAGCTCTTACACAGTAGAGCAATTTTTGAATCTAGATGGTGTAAGGATGGTTGTGCTCAGCTTCTTTTTATAAATATTTTTTTCTCTGGTTACTGTTAAAAAAAAGGGAGGATTAAGTAATCCTAACAACCCCCTTTAATCCTAACTTTGGACAACTTGGACCTTGGCAACTGTGCCAAAAGTCACCCATACAATTTAAATAAAATAAAACATTTCTTAACAGACAAGGAAAATGGGGAAACCCTCGTGGGAATCCCCCCCCCAAAAAAAAAAAATAAGAAGGTAATCAGGAAACAATGAATCAAGCCTTTGCAACGAGAAGAGATATGAGGTAAACAAATCTCTTTTTAGTGAAGTACTTGGTAAAAATATTTCAATCTGCTCCTCTGTAGGGAAGTAATGTAGTGTGATAGTCTTGTCATGCACTAGTTCCTGAATGTAACGCATGTGTACTTCAATATGCTTTGCCTTCTTCTTTTGAACTGGGTCACTGTATATCTTTATGGTACTCTAGTTGTCACAATAGATGTCTATTGAAGGTGAAGTGCTATTCCCAAACTCTATGAAGATTCCATGCGGCCAAACTGCCCGAATAGGTGCATTCATAGCCCCCCTATACTTTGTTTCTACTGAAGGGAGTGCAAGAACTGCTTGCTTCTTACTAGACCAACAAATTCGCCCATATCCCAACATAAACACAAAACTTGAAGTAGATTTTATATCATTCCCATCTTTAGCCCAGTTTGAATCTATGAAGCCAATGAGATCTAACTGTACATCAACTGTATAATGGATCCCATAGTCTCTAGTACCCTGCACATAGTGCAAGATGCGCTTTGTTTCCTTCCAATGCAACTCATGTGGCTCATGCATGTGTCTAGAAACAACACTCATAGCATTAGGATATATTTGGTATCGAATGTGTGAGGTATAGAAGGCTCCCAATGAGATGTCTGAAAACAATGTTGTCAACCAATGGTGTAGAACCACCTTCTTTTAGCCTGATGCCAGATAGGAAAGGAAATGGAGATGCTTTACAATATTCCATGTGGAATCTTTTAAGCAAATATGATGAGTATCTAGTCTATGAAATCATGATTCCTGAAGTCTTTTGACTTACTTTGAGACCAATGAACTGTCTCAATAGTCCTAGACTTGTCATAACTAATTCTTTATTCAAATATGACTTTATGCTTCTCAATCCAGCAACATAGCTTCTAGTAGTGAGCAAGTCATCCACATATAGGACCATCAACAATAATGAGCCCTATTTCTTCTACATATAAACATTGCACACATATCTGCATCTCTAAAAAATTTGTGACATGAGAAAGGCATCCATCTTGGAATACCATGGCCTTGAGGCTTGTTTGGGCCCATAGAGAGATTTACTCAATTTGCAGACTAAGGATGAATCTTCAGTGTACCCCTAAGGTTGTTTCCTATAGATCTCCTCTTTCAGGTCACCATGGAGGAAAGGACTATTCACATCCATGTGATGTACCTCCCACCTCTTTGAAGTTGCAATTACCAAGACTAGTCCGATTGAGTCCATTCT
Organism: Pseudotsuga menziesii; assembly: GCA_001517045.1. Lineage (NCBI taxonomy): Eukaryota > Viridiplantae > Streptophyta > Pinopsida > Pinales > Pinaceae > Pseudotsuga > Pseudotsuga menziesii. The sequence goes on from LPNX010452500.1 coordinate 98,182, forward strand.
TGCTACTAGAGCGAATGTCTCATTGTATTCCATCCCATGGACTTGTGAGTATCCTTTTGCCACTAATCGATCCTTGTACTTGGTTACAGTTCCATCATATGCTATCTTGGTAATGTAGACCCATTTGCACTAAACTAACTTCCTCCTAGGAGGCAAGGTGGCAAGCTCCCAAGTTTTTTTGTCCTGTAGTGAATCAAATTCCTCATCCATAGTTGTTTGCCATCTTGGATAATGGAAAGCCTCTTTGAATGATTGAGGATTTGGTCCCATCATCATGAAACACCTCTCTCAAAGAAGTGGATCTATATGAGATAGTGAAACATGCTCATTCTAATATCGTGACCTCGTTCTTCTTCAATCATTTGGATCCCTAGCTTCTTTAATGAGATTTTGGGCCCATTTATGCTTCTGAGTTGGAATAGATGTTGGATCTGGATCTAGATCATCTTGAGGTGTAATCCCAATATTAATATCATCTTGATATTCTTCCTCATCTTCCTCATCTAAAATATTAAACAGTAAATTTGCATCTGCAAATGGAAATAAAGGAGATTTTATACCTTCATCTACTTCGAATGATAGTTTATATTGTATTGGATCTAAGTATGGCAAAAAATGTGAGAAAGCATATGCTTTGGAGGCATGTATTGCAACACCATTCGCTGTAAATCTTCCCAGTTAAGATATCTGAGATCTCCACTGAGTGAGGACCAAATGCCACTCGCTTTGGTGGGCCAATATGTGTCATCTAATATACAGATAACAATTTTTTTACAAGAGAGGGAACATAGAGCACGTTTTTGAACTCTCCATGCTGGATTTTGATAGAACCTTTCTGTACAGGTGGGATCTATGAATCATCCCCCATATCAATGTTAGGTCCTCTTGAGAGATCCAGAGTGTTGAAGGATTCTTTGGAAGCAACCATGTGGTTGGATGTTCCTAAATCGATCGATTAGATAATCCCTTGACTAAGAGAAACTTGATTTCAAGGCATGGAAGCTCTCATGTTCTTCTGTCTATTGTCTAGCTTCATATTTCTTTGCACTTGTCGAAGGGACATATTGTTATGTTCAAAGAGCTTTGACAATTGGTTAATGGTTGGCTTCATGCGTTGGATCTCTAGATGAAAGTCTCTCATGTAATAAGAGCACTTATCTTTTTCAAATTTAGTTTGTTCTTGTTCTTCTTGTAACCTGAGGCTCCATCGAAAGAGTTATGCTTCTCCTTTGAATTCAGACCAATTTGTATTGCTCTCCCATCTGAATCAAGTTGTATTGCTCTCGGATCAATGACTCTACAAATGCATCTAGAGAAGGCATTTTCCAGTTTGGGATGGATACTCTTCCAGGGTGGAATATAGATGCAAATACTGAGAATTATGAGCCAAGCTTGCTCAGAATTGACATTACAAGTTGTTGATCCTTCCTCTCTATCCCACATTGCTTGCATTGCAAGACTAGGGATTTGTATTTCAAGAAAAATTGTTGAAATGTCTTGAAGTTGTTGGGTTGGAGTGCAATTAGTTCATTCTCCAGAATATGGCCTCTAATCTCATCTTGTTTTCCAAACAAAGATTCAATATTGTCCCATACTTCCTTTGGAGTTTTGAGTCCCTCAAGGTGGAACAACATCTCCCTGGAGATGTGGATGCACATGAATCCGAAGGCTTCATCTAGCCTATTCATAAAATTGGATTTCTCAACATACTACTAGGGTTCGACTTCTCTTCCCATTGTCATCCTAAACAAGCCTTTGTTGCGCAAGGCTATCTACGTATCTTCCCTCCAATCAATGTAATTGAAGGGTGTAAGGATTATAGGTGATAGGGGAGTTGAATTCTCCATTTCAATGTATATTGATCAACAAATATTCAAGAGCTATGTATGTACCTACAAATTCACTGCAAAAGAAACTTCAATTCATAAACATTTGTCAGTTCAAACCTTTCCACCTCGACATGTGCACTTTTTCATAGTCCGTCACACCTGGATAGACTTCTATGGACAAAATCCAGAGGGAGCAATGCAAGGATTCCAGGAATTTTGTGGAAAATCAGTTGCTTCTGGTGCAAGCATGGAGGTTCCAGAGGTTTGTTGCTGACCCGAACGTAGGCTATGATACCATATTAAATTTCATGAACCATAGATCTACAAGCCAAAATGAGAGCTATCTGAAAGAAGTATGCAGTGGAATTCTATCAAATCAATGTAAACTGAACAATGGATTCATGACAGAAATTTCACACAAATCGGACAAGTATTGCTCAGATTATCATTACATCAATCTTCATTAATTAATCAGTAATATGATGGTATTACAATAAATCGAATTCGAATACTATGGATAATATTCGAATTCACCAACTCAAACTGACTGGTTAGCTAACTCATAGTGGAAATAATCATATCTGGAGCTCACTAGTTAACTATGGATAGCTAAATCAGTCTAGAATCAATTAACTGATGATGGTAGGTGAATAAAGGTGCCTACACTCCCATGAATCATGCAAACTGATGCTAATCTAACTAATTGTGATCTAACTGAATTTAACTAAAGCATAACTGAGCATGACTAATTACCTACCACAACCAACTGAAGGTGATTGTTGGTGGCACTCAAAGTGGGATCATATAATGTAGGGATTAGTCCCTATGTCTCCTAAAATTATGCAATCAAGTGCAGTAAGTGGCAGATGGCCCTTAGGTGTGTCCCCCATGTACTGGTGGGTGATGACGACCTCTTAAGCTAGGCTAAATGAATAAAATAGACTTATGTGGGTAAAGGGAGGATTAATTAATCCTAATAGTATACTAATGCAATGTGTACGAGGTGTGGTTATTTAGCTAGCATACTTATACCTCGTATGTTTGCTAATAATGGACCTAATACTTTTAATCTTAGTTGCACATCAACATTCATATGCTTGTGATAATAAAATTGGAACGGACATTACAACAACCAACAAAATTCTTTCCAAGAGTCCAAGTCTTGTTCTTCATTAAGGAGTCATGCTCTGCAATCATTGTTTTTTCCCATTATGGTTTGTCTTTAGCTTGAGCATAAGTAGAGGGATCATCTGTGGCTAATAATTTAGTCATGAGAGAAAAATTAGATCTAGTCCATCAAATATTGGATGGAATACCAAACTTAGAACCTACAAATTCAAGTGTTTTCTGAACCCAAATTGGAAGATGAGTAGTTGTGGGAACCACTCTAGTAGCTTCGGAAAGGTCAGGTGAATCACTCGAATTAGTAGGTGAAATAGGGTCTAAATTAGGTACATAACTATAGGAAGGTGTAATGTAATATCCATATCTGGATATTTTCAATGATTACTCAGTTGAATAATCAACGAATGGAAAATAATTCCATATTGAAAATACAAAATAAATATTAAAAATGAATGATGATGAAATATTGCAAAGTGAGTGGCAAATATATATAAATTGGAAAGGCCAATATGATCCAAATGAAGATGAAGATGATCCATATGAAGATGTTAATGTTAAGATGATCATCTTCATCCCGCTCGCTTGAGATCGATATATTAACATCAACACGTGTGGGTTGGTAGATTGACTAACCATTGTTATTCTTACCCTCTGAATTGTTTGCAATTCTGGAATTCTTTCCATCTATTGAATCTTCATGCTTTGCCAAAGTTTTTTAAATTTCTTGAACTTGAGCTTCACAAGCATGTACTATCCCTTCAACTTCGTCCAAGTGAACATTAAACAAGACATATTGGTAGAAAGTCGATGGGAAACTTGTTCTACTTCATCCAAGCAAGTATCCAAAATAGGCACATGATCAATAATTTGGTGAACTAGTGCTATCAAACCTTCCATTTGTGATTTCATCCATCTCATTTGCTTACATATGTCTTGAATATCAACTTGGGCAACACAAAATCTCTCAAATATACCTTCAACCTTTTTATCCATAGCTGCTCCAAAATTTTCTTCACCACAATCCCACACCCACCTTAAAAGCTCTACGACCTGAAATACCTAATCAATGTACAAGATGAACTCTGTGTCCTGCCCTATACAAATTACTAAAGGAGATTCCACTAGATTCTCTACACCGTCCACACCAAAATACAAATCTCCCAAGGCATAAAGAATAATTATTGCGTCATAAAATGTCCCTGAATCCCAAACTTTCCAAACCAGCGAAAGGGAAGAATCCAAATGATGTCTACAAAACATTACATGTAAATGAGAATTGCAGCTTGCACTGCTTAAAATTGAAAGTCAGTCTCCTAGTGCATAGGAGAAGGCATCAAAACCCACAAAGGTCCTCACCACCATTCCAGAATCACTGTTTGTTCTGAATCACCTCCCTTCAACATTGTTCTCAAAATGATAATGATGATACTGGTTATTCCTTATACATGTGAAGACATCCTAGTTGAATGCACCTCCATATGCACCTATGTTAATTCCAAATAACTCATGAAGATTCATTGACCAATAAATCTCGAAGCCTCCACATGGTCAGATGAAGTATCAGGTGTATTAAGCCTACTTGTCGTCGATTCTAGTAATAAATGCTTGACATGACTTGATTCTTAATGTATAAGTATATTATAGTTTGCATATAAAACATTAGGGGATCCAACGACATAGTAGACGATCCCCCCTTTTTTTAACCCCCCCCCACCTCTCGCGCGCCCCACCCCCCCGCCCTTGCCCCCGACCCTTCCTAGGTAAGCACAACGCTTCATTTTCTAATCTTTCTACTATAGAATTATGCTCTCTTTAAACATGACAGAACCATGTAGATGTAATTTGAGGGAGAAGGCCAATAATTATTTTATGAAGTCTTCTGTTAATTTGATCCACTATTTCCTGTTGATGCTTGGTTTGGGAGAGAATAAGTAGACAATATCCTATTATCACTAGTGATCAAATGCCGAGAGAAACAAATTCTCCAAGCCCAAGTATAGAGCATAATGTTCTACTTGATTGTTAGTGCCTCTGCAAGAACCGGTCTATCAAGGAAAACCATGGGTAATAAATGAAATGATTTACTACCCCATATACTGAGATAGGTGGAAAACTCTCTTGTATACCAATCACACATCAGTGCCACCAAAGAAATGGCATCTTCAGAAAGCTTGGGAACATTCTTTTCAAAGACGATAAAATATACAACACTAAGGAATTTATCACATATATCATAAATAGATGGCTTATAATTGTCTTCCTATAGGACTGGACAGTAGATATGAATAAGAGGGTTTTCCCTAGTCTAGCGCTAATTCATAGAAGGATAAGAAAAACAGGCACACATGATGTCTACTAGATATGTTGATAATTAAAACTTTGGCTTCCTTGCAGATGGGGATTTATGTGCTTAAGCATTGCATCCCCGAGGGTTAGGGAGAAAATTTATGCCCAATTGAATATTTTCCCTATATTGACTATATGATGATCCAAGGGGGGGCATTCCAATTTGAAATAGGAACAACTATCTACACCATAAAACCTACACAACATGGTCATGAGCAACTTGTATGGTTCTCTGAGCATGCAAATTGGGTATTTCATGTTGGCTCTAAGTATGAATTGGTCAGGGTCATCCATCCAAGTATTGACAAGAACATATGCGTCATACTTCAACTCAAATGCTTGTATGAAATCATATGGCAGTAGTTACTGAGGGGTTTTTAGGGGGCAAATCTTGACAAAGGTATTTGGCTTAAAAGAAGCATATGGAATCTAATTAGAATCCATGAAGGTATTGGTAGGGATATCCACATAATCAATCATTCATTTCACCAAGTCTATGAATGACATAATGGGCAGGCGTGCAATAATGGCATAAAATTGAGACTTAATGATGTTCTGATAAATTGGGGCTTCTTCTTTGAACTCAAAAAATAATTGTGGCCGAAGATGCTATAAATTATGGACCAGTCTAAACACTTTGTATCATAAACTTGTGCATAAGTATTTGAATAAATGCCAAAATTGGGATATGTCAACTTCAATTCATCCATTGCATTCTTCAACCTAGTCTTATGAGCCATAGTGTCTAGATATAGTTATGCAACTCATAATAAATCACATAAGCTATTTTAAATCTCAAAAATCTATACAAAGTACTTAGATTAAACCCAAATTGAAATCATAGACAGCAAATGCAGGCCTTGTGTATAAGCGTAGATTTCTACTATTCTGAAATTCAAATTCTTAGTATAACAATGGCGAATAAATTTTTGAAATTTAGTTAAATTTAAGCTCTGTTAAGACCGAATCCATTTATCATTAGTTGTGAATAAACTAGACAGAGATTGGTGGTTAGGTAATAGTTATCCATTAATTATGTATGGTTTGAGTAGTTATTCGGCTATTTTGGTGTGTGCGTTAGAACAAAAGTGTCGCAGTGGGGTCCGCGAGAATTTAAAACAGTTGGATGCCGATCTCGAGAAGAAAATTAGCAAGCAAATCAATAATACTCCGACTCTCGAGGTCTACGGTTGATATCAAGAAGCAACATCGACATCGACATGCAGGAAAGGAAATCAAAATATAAGTGTCTTATCTACTTTCGAGATTTGAGATTCATGCAAATAGGGACATAGGTATAGGAACACCAGGGAAAAATTAAGTAATAAATGAACATTGTGCCATTTCTGAGGCCCAAAAAATCACAAATGTCGGCATCAGAACGTTGAGACTGAAGTTACAAATAATAAAAGGATTTTCGACTTCCAACTTCTGAGATTTATAAAAATAGAAATGTCGGCAAGATTAATATCGACATTATTGACATCCTGACTTTTGAGGTCCGGTTTTTTTAAACGTAAGGATTAGGACGTAAAAAACATAGGAACTAGCCTAATTAAGAGCTTAATTCACTTTAGATTAACTCCAATGTACTTATAGTGTAAAAAACCTATTTGAAAATAAAAAACCTTCCTTCTTGCTTTGATTACCAGAATTGAAGACCTAATAACTACTTTCCCTGTGCCTTTGAAAATACGCAAAATTCGCAATGTAGGTCCAGAACCAATAAAATGTTTTCCTTGTGGTTTTTTCGATGGAGCTACAGCGGAGTATATTGGAGGTTCAGGTTATGTGATTTATATCAATGATTCTCATTTCTATAGTTTTTCCATGGGTTGTGGAAGAAGCTCGAATACAAGAGCAGAGTTATTGGTTTGCTAGGCAATTCTTAGAGTCAGCTTATTGATGGGTATCCCTTTGCAGCTGATTTATGGGGATTCTTTGGTTATTATCTGTTGGATAAACAAAATATATGCACTTGATGTTCCATCTCTGATGCACTGGTGTTGCGACATTAGATTTTTGCTTCAAAAGGCCCCGTCGGTGATCTTTAAACATACATATCGTGAGCATAACACGCTGGCAGATGCACTCTCCAAACAAGGCATGAATTTGGATATGGGAGTTGTTACTTTTACAGAATCTATGGATGGATTGATTGTGAATCAAGGCATTTTAAATCTTTTTTGAGTAGCTGAATATCTTTTTTGTTCAGCAAGGTTTCAGCGATTGAATGTTTTCTCTTATTGTTCTATGTAGAGTCCATCTTGCCAGCATGTATTGCTCTGATTTTGTATGTCTGAGTTTCATCTTCGATATTTCTCAGTATTTTTTGACCTGTATATCAGGGATGATGAGAAAAGTCTGCTATGATCATACTTTTACTTTTGAATTAGCTACTGGTATTGTCATTTATATTTGTAGATGTTGGAATTGGGAGCTGGCAGTCTCCTCACAGACATGTATATGTTGTATCTGCTGCTTTATTTTGTTATCTACATTTGTAGATGTTGGATTTGGGAACTGGCAGTCAACATGCTGATATTGTAAATGATGTCTTTTGATTCATATGAATAACAAAGACTGGTATTTTTTCCTCTGAAAAAAAAATAGTGTAAAAATAGTTGAAATTAACTTTTAAAATAAAGTGTTGAAACTTCTTTGGAAAGTCAACTAACGAATTTAAATCTAAAAGAGGGCTCCCATGTTTTCATGACAAAAGATGGGATTGTTGTGGCTACAACATAAGTCCATATCAATGACCACATTCGTTAGACGTAAATAGAGGTGCTAGTGGACAAAACAAAACAAGATAATTGAAAGTTATGTTGAGAAAATCAACAACTTCATATACAAGTGGATGATCTACAAGCGAAATGAGATACTACATCATGATAAAAATTATTTCATAGATTAAGTTGAGTTAGTTAGGTCAAGGTTCAAACATATGTGGATGCTAGTACAAGAGGAAAATTGATATGACCCAAGTGGAGGCATATATGGGGTTAAATGTATAAGATATGATCCCAAGGGGGGAATATATGGGGTTAAATGTATATGTAATAGTGGTTTTCATAATGAAGGGTCCACATGTGCAACGAGTGAATAGGTATATATAAAGACCGTGTATTCATTGTTGAGGGGAACATGTGAATTGGATATATTAATGTATTGGGGTATCTAGCAGAGGTTCTCCTATTCTTTAAGGAGATATAGTGTAACTCGACTCTCTTATCTATATTGGGGTTGTGATTCCTATTTACATTTTCTGTACATGGTGTGCACTCTAATTTATTATTTATTTAAAGGCTTTGGTTAAAAAACAAAAAACTCTCAAGCTACAGAAAGAGGATGATAAAACACAATTATCACTAGTAAACTTCATGCTTCTTCAGGATACTTTAAACAATAGTAGGAATTATTAAAAGAATTACTGACAACCCAATAAAGCTCTGAAAAATTCAAAATGTTGGGACTAATGAGGGCTATTGATCACCTCATCTAATTAGTATAATAGTGCAAGGCACAACTACAAGTTGCGGCATAGAAAACATGGGAGGTTTAAAAATTCGTACAGAATTGGAAGAATATCCTCAAGTTAAGAGAAAAACCAATAAAGGGTCTCCTAGCACAAATCATGCAACTCCATAATTGGACCGATTAACTAATGGATCCGACAAATAAAGAAGCAAAGTTGACAAAGATTCAAAGAGAAGACAAGTAATTAAACAAACTATTTTGATCATCTTGTCAAGCATGAGCCCAAATTTGATAGCTAAGGTTAGTGGCACAAGAAAGATATTCAAGACTCCCAAAGATCTAGATGTTTAATGACACAAATTGGTCTATTGTTCAAGATATCAGGCCAACCAAAACCTAATCAAACATGCTCAAATTCTCATTGCAGGTAAACATGTTTTGATGGCTAAGTGGATAAAAAAGCTGCATGCCATACAAAATTTCAAACTATAGGTTCTAGGGTTGGTTCTGAGGTTTCCCCCTTTATATGGAGAAGTGGGCCAAATTTGAATTGAGTCCAAGTTAATAGGTGCGATCAAGGCATATTGCCCCTTTCATTTTTAATAAAGGACGCAATAGTGCCAAGTTCGTAGACAAGTAATAGAAATCGTGCCACCCATTTTGGGTACTGCAAGGATAACTATAAGTGGAAATAGTTGAAGAAGAAGGTATGTAGACAATTAGCAGATTATAATGGATACAGTGCCTAGTTTTAAGAAATCAGGGACATAACGCTGCTAACACTTGCATGGAAAAAGCCCCAAGAGTTAGCTCAATCGGTCGAGTACTCGTAGATAGGCCTCCCAGCATGTGAGGTCGCGGGATCCATTCTCATCGACTCTCTTGGGGTTAGCCACGCAGCGGCCGCGGGTGTGAGGCCCCTTCGGGTGGGTCCGCTAGAAATTATTTCGTGGATGTAGCTCGTCGGTCAAGCCGGCGCGTGAACCACATTGAAAAAAAAAACACTTGCATGGAATTGTGAGAGGTCAAGAAGAATACATCCATGCCACTAGTTGTGTGATAATGGTCCCTAACTTTGAATGAGATCATGTTTAAGGGAAAACAATGTATGGATGTATAGTTTGCAACCTAAAAACAATTAATTAATAGTTTGATATTTATAGGTTGGTTATTTTATGATAAAGGTTCATCTATCTAATGATTGATGAAGTATATAATATTATTGTATGGATGTATTTGTTGGTACTATAGATGAATGGAATGTAACCCCCATTTCAAATAATTGTTATTGTATTAATGTTGTATTACAATGACGTATTCTTCTTGGTCTTACAATCTTTTACGGTGATGGTTATTTATGTGATGTTGTGATTAGTTGTGTCTTTGGTTTATTGTGATGCATATTGTAATGGTTAATCTAATGGTTAGTAGGTATGATTTAGGCTCCATTATTACAATCTTAGTTATGGTTTTGCCAACTTTTTTGTTGATCCCCCCCCATAAGTGAGACCTTTCATGACTAGAAGGATTGATATACTGGTGGTGCTAGACTATAACCCCCTTTTTGAATTCCAAATGGACCTTGGTTTACTCATTCGAGCTAAGACATGTGATGGTGGGATGAACCATGCCTTAATGGCACCCTTGACCATATCATCATATTTACCATAGCTCTTCATAAAAGGTTGTTGCCACCCTAGATTTGTAAGGCTAAGTTTGGAGGAGAGGATGAGGGGAAGGGGAGGAGAAGTAAGGGGCATGGGTTAGACCAAGGAGGTAGAGAGTGCGCGAAATATTATCTTCCCACCCTTTTGATTCTTCAATGTTCTTTCATACATTAATCACCTTTCAGTCTTAATCATTTTTCATAATTTGTTTTGTTGGCGAGCAAGTCAATAAACTAGTTGGTTGCGAGTGGACCAAATATTATCTTCCCACCGTTTTGATTCTTTAATGTTCTTTCATACATTAATCACCTTTTGATCTTAATCCGTTTTCATAATTTGTTTTGTTGGCGAGCAAGTCGACAAACTTGTTGGTTTCTTCATTAACATTGTTATAAGTTACATTCTTGTTGAATGTTGTGTACCTTATAGGGCATATTCTAAAAGGAGCTAAGAGCGTTCACTAACTTTGACTAGTAACGAGGAAATAATTATCTTTGAGTTGCACTCCACTTTAATGTTTTGGATTCTATTGCCGAGACAAAATTTAATAACTTCTATGAATGCCTTAATCTTTGATTTGTTTCACTTGAAAAAAACACATTCTTGTTATTCCAAAAGAATCAAGGAAAGCTCACACACACACGATAAATCTCAACAAACCTCCCCACTTCTGTGGATGGTAGGTCGAGCAAATTGTCAGCTAGACATCCAAGCTAGAACATGTCTCAACAAAATCAAAATCAAACCTAGGTGGATGGAATGAAATCCATCTAGCCCCACCAACAGACCACCGTATCCTTGACAACTCATTTTTTGCCTGATTGTTGATAATTGCTCCAAAAAATCTATACTATATTTTTGAAGATTTGTACCTTTTTATCTAAAAAACCCAATGGCAACATTGAGTGAGGCCTAGAATATTAACAAAGGTAGCCAACATGAGGATTTGACATTGAGACCTCTTGCTTGCAATTCACAACACTTAACCACTTGAGCTAACCAACCAAGCTGCCTAAGACTTCACTTATGAATTGAATATTAACATTGGATGTTAAATACACACATATACACATAGGCACATAAGATTTTCGAGACACATAATGGTTGATGTTGTTAATTACAAGTAAGAAGTTAGGGGTCAACTCCCCTAATTGATTGCCTCTTGAATTGATTACCTTTATAAATATTGTGGATCTCCAAAACAATAAATGATTTCTTCTTCAATTTTGTTGATTAAATTTAAAATAAATAAAACATTCAAAATAAATTAAAAATTGAAGATTACCACTCAAGTAATTTACAAATATCAAAAAACTCTAAACACTATACAATGAGATGTTATAACATAATCCTTAAACACTATACAATAAGATTGTTGTAACATAATCTTTAAAGACTATACAATGAGATTGTTATTATAGCATGATCCTCGAAACACTATAATGAAATTGTTATAGCATAATCCTCTCACACTAAAAATTTAGTAAAACACATGAAACATAGGAAAATGCATAAAAAAAAAAGGTACATAGGGTCCACACAATTGGAGTGTTTTTAACCCAAATGACTTTCATAAAATAGCTCTTAAACATTCCATTATAACCACTATGAAAATCTTTGAAGTACTTTTCTCACGTGGCCTTGCCATCTTGAGCAACAAGGTTGCACTAAGATAACCCTTTTGTATCTTGCACGTCTTTTGTTACTGAACCATAAAATAAGTCTATATGAACATATGATTCCATTTAGGTCGTATATTTCTCACCTTTTAAATTGGTCTCTTATAACTAGTGGTTTCTCTCCTACCGTGTTTGTTTATTTGGCCTCTCCGGAACAGTGGACGCACAAGACATCATAAGAGGTCGTCCGATTTCTGGTTTTTCAGTTTTCTGCGAGTGGGCTGCCTTGCTTTTTAAAGGAATTGAGGCATTTCATGGTTTTAGTGCCTGCCAACTCGAGGTTTCAAATAGTCCAAGGCGGGTATTGAGGTTAACAGAGAACCCAGGATGGACCCATCTCTCAAGAAACCGAAGTTGGAGGCCTCTGACGAGAGTAGCAGTGATAGGAGTGGAAAACAATCTTCACAGGAAGATGTAGAAGCCATCAAAGCTTTGATTGAACACAGGCGTAAGGATGTTATGAAGTGTACAAAAAACTATGAAGCCGCGAAGGCCCAGGTTGTCCATTTGTTATGCGGAATTAATGCTGTCCTGGCAATCTTTTTGGAGGAAAATTTAGCTGTTTGTAGGAATGATATTCTTGATAGTTTCTATTTGTGTAAAATATATGTTTCAATTGAGTTTCAGATATGGATTTGATCGAGAATTAAAATTACAATGCAGATACAATTTGGGTGAACTCGAATATCGCATTTTCAGACAGAGAGTAGGCCTTTGCCCAACGCTCCCCCAAAATCAAGTTTGTTTTGTTTTAGGAGGCCAGTTGGTTGGTTCATTTCGGTCACAATAGGACACCTTTATTGAGCTCTAAACACCCTGCAATTAGTTTAGTTTAAATATCTCTTGGGATTATACCAGACCTATTGCCATAAATTGATAAATTCTTGATTTTAAACTCTATAAATTCAATGCTCAGTTCATTTGACCACCTCAAGAAAAGATTGTAAGAACCTAAAGAAACAATTATGAAAAACTGGATTAGGGCCTATGTCTCTTGCACTTATCCTACTTGCATGGTTATGCAGAGGGAAGGCTATTTTGATGTATCAGGAGGCCAATAGGTTGGTTAATTTCGGTCACAATAGGACACCTTTCTTGAACTATAAAGACCCTTCAATTATTTTAATTTAAATTTCTTCTGGGATTATACCAAGCTTATTGCCATAAATTGTTAAATTCTTGATTTTGAACTCTATAAATTCAGTGTTCAGCTCATTTGATCACTTCGAGAAAAGATTGTAAGAACTTAAAGAGACAATTATGAAAAGCTAGATTTAGGGCCCAGGTCTCATGCACTTATCCTACTTGCATGGTTATGCAAAGAGAAGGCTAGTTTGATGTAATGATGACTGAACATGTATTTTTTCAAAGGACGACAATTGCATTTCTTTAAAAAAAGTGATATTATACATTTCCCTTTCTTGCAAAACAAATTACTGAAAATTACACACACACATAGCCTAGTGGGTTGCTCAAACAGATTGTTTCAAGGTGGAGTTTTTCCATGAGGTCTCTCATATTAGTCTGGTTGAGTCCCTCTAGGTTAGCAGTAGTTATTGTGTCTGACGGTTGAGCTGCTGTCCATCCGGGTGTTCTGTAAAAGACGGTGAATCCTGTGAGGTTTTCCTTGCATTGTCCTAGAGGCTAGGTTCCCGTTAATCCTTTTTTTCAAAATTAAAGATTCACACTAATGTAAAGCTGTATAAAAATGTGGAATACCCTGAGAAACAGCAATTGAAAATTTTGATCTTTTGTAGTATTGTTTACTGGTTTTTAGGGAAATATCTTGCATTTCCATGATCTAAAGCTGCCTTCCAGTTGAATTAGTGATTTATAATGGCTACACTTGTTTGAAGTTACTTTTTTATAGACTTTGATTCTCATGCTGTGAACATGGAGGCCTGCAGCTAGAGGAGGCTCAGTCAAAATTATCTCATGCAGAAGCTCAATTAATTAAGATACAAAATCAGGGACAAAGGGGCCGAGATGTATCCAGAAATGATAGTTCAGATGGCACACCAATCAAAGTAAAGACGGAACGTCTGTCACCAAGCCCTACTCAGGCAGAACAGAGTGGCTCTAGGGCAGCTTCTCAGTCTAAGCCTCAACTTCTGATCCCTTCAGCAACTCAAAAAATGGGGCTGTCAATGAGGTCAATGGAAGGCAACAAGACATTGTCAACATCTGGTGGAAGGGCTGTTGCTTTGAGTCGGAGTCAGGCCCAATCTGAAAATCCTTCAGCATCAAAAGGAGATATATCCGCTGCTAGATCTTTAAATCAGTTGGAAAGTAGAGATTCACAAGAGAGGAGACCAAAGAGGAAGTTAGGTATGTTTCATGTCACTTACTGAAGGATTATATTCTCAGAAACTGCCGTACAGGAATGATTATGACAAAAGATGACGCACACATGGCCCAAGATTGTTTGTGTTTTCTAGAATAGAAAACAAATGTTCCTATTTCTTATCCTCCCATATTTTGCTATGTGTTATGACATGAGATATGAGTAACAGAAACCTTTCACATCTTTTGGTTATTGTGCTGCCTGAATTCTCAGCATTCTGTACCTACATTGAGATGGCTTTTCCTTTATCATCTTAGAATGAGCCTTTGCACCTCATCTTCGGTGTATTCTGCATGACCATTACTGTCTTTGATTAGTCAAAAAATTGTGTTTTTCTTTAGGGCTTGCCACTGTAAGTGTTTATTTATAAATGTAAGCTTTTGTATGCTTTTCTTGGTTATTCAAGTTGTGCAATGTTGTTTTTGGTGTTGCAGAGCAGAAAGAGCATGTGGATTTGATTTCAAGCGTACGTGGTGGCAACACTAATGCAAGACCATCACCATTACGTTTTCAGACAGGGACTCTCCTCTCTAGTCAGCACAAACGAAAACTTCGAAGTCTTGTTATGAACCCTACCAATGAGCAGCTCTTTGCAACTAGGTATGACATACACATTAACCTGTTTACATTTCATATGGTTTATCGATTGTTAGTATGCTGGATCATTTTCTTAAATTTATGCTTTTGTAGAGTAAAGCATACTGAAGCTATCCTCCTATGGCTAGTATTGAGAAGTGTGCAATTTCACTGTTAAATGAAGCTAACAATTCTTTTTGGAGAGTAGTGGCAGGCTTTACACATATTGTGCATTGTATTAATTACTCTTTAGAAAAATATGAATTTGTAATCCCAATAGTTTACATCCCTACAAATTGCAACAATATAAAAATCATTGTAGAAAACTGAGTTTTACTGCTTGCTGGTTTAAATGAACATTTAGTGTTTTTCACTTCAGCCGGTTTTGCATAGGCTTGAAGCTACTTAATTTTTTTTTTTCTGAACAACTTTAAACACACAGTAAACTACTAACAGGCTGAAATAAACATTTGGACAGTCACACCATAAATTAATACTCAGAGATTTTTGGCTAATA
>LPNX010452503.1:0-33363 GCA_001517045.1 Pseudotsuga menziesii
GTAATTACTATCCAAAGGTATTACCATTACTCACAATATTCTTATAAAGTATATGTTGAAGTAAGATTTTCAAAACATAAATAATGTTAACAAGAGTCTCTTATCAATGGGAATAAGTCACTGTATATGTCAAATAGCCTAATTGTTGAAGGCCTAAGATGGGGTCGTAGATATAATATAGTTGTTGGAGGGTCATAGATATATAATTCAAGTCCTCTTAAGAATTATGATTACGTTAATCCATTATCAATAGATGAATAGCTAATTTCGAAATTGTTCTCTGTAAGAAAGACTTTGAGAATATGCAAAATAAATTGCAGCAAATGTGTCGCTGAATGTAATTTTATCTTCTTGGCAGAATAATAAAAAGAATGACATTTTTAGGTGGACTTAGCGCAGATTTGGATGAACCATTTATATTCAATGTTTCTCTCTTGCATTGTGTCGTAATTATGTAAATGATTCTGGTTAATGCACCCTATTTCTATGTGGTTAAATTAATACTTATTCTCTTTATTGGTAAATGAAGATTGGGTTATGGATGGTGTTAACTAGATTAATAATAAGATTATGTGCACAAGAATAAAAGAATGTTAATGTATAAAAGAAATGAAAGGATTAATATAATCTTATCATTTGTGAATAATGGATAATAGAAGGTAAACGTTGTATGTATGTGATGAGCCAATAAGTCATTGATGAAGTATCTTTTGAAGTTAGAATTATAGCATTGATGGCAAAGCCAACAATCTATAGTTGGGTTTATTAAGTTGAAATATTATTATTAATGACTCAGTTAGTATAAGAGGCATATGCTTATAAGTGGAATAAAAATTCAATAGATATTGTGTGTTACTTTGGATATGTTGCTATGTATGTGTATGTATGTTTTCTTTCATACAACTAGATACATTAAAGTGGAATATATATATAAGATTGTGTATTTAGTGTAAGAAAATATTAAGAAACACTGACCTTTTGAGTTGTTTAGTTTAAGTTATGTTAGCAAAAATCGAGCCGGATAACTTGAGTTATTACTCAGTTATAAAATTTCACACCAACCTATTTTTCTCTTTACTTGTCGGGTGAAACTTGTCTAACTCTGACTAGACAAGTTTATCAATATGGTTGGACTTATGGACCTGACTCTTTTACCTCTACAAGCTTTTTACTTGTCGGTTCTACCGACATGTTTCACTTCGACCACTTGTCGGCTTCGACAACTTGTCGGCAACTGACAACTTGTAAGTTTTACAACTTAGACAAAACTTAACCGACAACTTGTTGATTTTACAACTTCTTACTCGACCATTTTACTTGGACTCACTTGCTCGTCTGGTTTGGTTTTAGTCGGAATTTACAAAGGATATTTCTTAGTATAAAAGACTTAAGAAATTAAAAATATTTTTTTCACCCACCAGTAATATGTAGTAAAACTGACACAATCAACAATTCAACAGAATTATAAAAACATATAACCATACATTTAGGAAGACTTGTGTCGACCACTCTACCCTAAAACTTGGAACTTTTACTGGATGAGAAATTTATGGATTCTTTGATCTTTCACTCAACCGGTAAATGTAAACACCATTTACACAAATATTTCTAGAGAAAATGTCAGCAAACAAACATGTATTTCAACCATAAACTATTTGATATATATAACTTGTCGGGAAATAACAAAAGGTAATACAAACTTGTCTGCTCTTTGACAAATCCAAACTTTTTGGCTTTTTGACATATCCTTTTTCAGAGCTTCGACTCTTCAACAGAATCAACCACACAAAAGCTTCAACTTCAACTTCACTCTCTGCTCAAATTTCTCTCTTTCTCTCTTTTTCTTACCTAGAGTTCGAATTGATTTACAATCTTCTTCTTCTATTTATAGGCAACCTAAAATTGCTTCTTTGTGAATCTACAGAATTTCCATTAATGGTTGTAATAACTATCTACCTAAAACTTAAGTTCAAAAAATTAATTCGACTAGATTACATTGCAGAATCGTGAACACTTCACTCTTGTCAGGATGACTGACAAACACTAAACTGATACAGAATCTGGAAGAGTCGGTTGAGATCTGGTACGGCCTCTATGAGTAATTACTCTTTCCAACACTCCCCCTTAATTATGAGCAGATGGGGATTTTTAAAACAAAATTTACAAAAAAATTTAGAGCTTAAACATGCTCTATGCATGACAAAGTTCACTGTAGAGAACTTGTCATTCCAAGATAACTAAATAGATACTGAAATGTATCTTTTTCCAATGGTTTTGTAAAGATGTCTGCAAGTTCATCTTTAGACCTGCAAAATTCCAAACAAATTTCTTTGTTGTTCACCAACTCCCTTATGAAATGAAACCTTGTGTCGATGTGCTTTATTCTCCAGTGGAACACATGATTCTTTGATAATGCAATTGCTGAATTGTTGTCACAAAAGATGGTTGTTGGTTCTTGATGGTTCTGTGACAAGTCTTTTAGCACTCTCTGCATCCAGACAGCTTGACATGTAGCACTTGTAGCTACAACATACTCTTCTTTTGCTAAAGACAGAGTTGTTATGGTTTGTTTCTTTGAATCCCATGAAACAACACCTGTACCAAAATGAAATGTGTACCCAGATGTGCTCTTCTTGTCATCTATGTTGCCTCCATTGTCACTGTCAGTGTATCTAGTGAGTTTAAATTTTTTTGAGGATGAATACATAATGCCAAGGTCTTTTGTGCCACTTACATACCTCATAATTCTTTTACTAGCTTTCCAATGTGAGTCTTTTGGTGACTCCATGAATCTTGAAATTAGGCGTACTCCATACATGATGTCTAGTCTTGTCATTGTTAAATACATAAGGATGGAAACTAGCCTTTTAAACAGCGTAGGATCTATAGTTGATCCATCATCATCCTTGCTCAATTTTGAACCTGTTATTACTAGTGTTGGGGATGTCTTGCAATTAGACATATTAAATATTTTTGAAACTTCACTTTCATATTTATACAGTGATATAGATATACCAATTTCATATTGCTGAACTTCAATGCCCAGAAAAAACTTCATGAGCCCCAAATCAATCACTTAAAATTCACTTTCCATGACTGCTTTAAATTCTTCTATGCCAAAGTCACCATTAAATATTAAATCATCTACATACAGGAAGACAATTAACATCTTACCTTGCTCATGAACTTTGGTGTACAAAATCAGTACACTTTCACTTCTGTGAAATCCATTTTCAGTGAGATAGGAATCAATCTGACTGTACCAAGCTCTAGGAGCTTGCTTCAAACCATAGAGTGCCTTTTTCAGCCTGTACATTTTATGCTCTTGACCTGGAACTTCATAGCCTTGTGGTTGTTCCACATATACTTCCTCTTCTAGATAGCCATTCAAAAATACCGACTGAACATCCATTTGATAAACATGCCATTTGTTTTGTGCAGCAATGGCCAATACTATCCTGACCATATCCATGTGTGCAATAGGTGTAAACGTTTCATTGAATTCTATGTCGGGTTGTTGTGTGAACCCTCTTTCTACCATTCTTTCTTTGTGTTTCTGCACATTCCCATCAGCATCTTGCTTTGTCTTGTAAACTCATTTGACTTTGATTATATATTTGTCTTTTGGTACATCTACCAGCTCCCATGTTTGATTCTTCTCAATGCATTCTATTTCTCCATACATGGCTTGTGCCCATACTTCTACTTCAACAGCTTCCTCAAATGTTAGTGGATCATATATAGGAGAAAATAATGGAAAGAGGGAGAATGAATTTGGTGTACCAGCTTCATATATTTCACGCAGAATTCTTGCATTCATCAGTTTTGTCGATGTCAACCTCAACGAAATGCTTGATGGATTATGTTGTCCTCTTGGTGTGCTTGTCGATGTAGCTTGAGCTACAACTTGAGTCGAAGATCCTTGTCCTGAACCATGTCACAGTGTCATGGGAGTTGACAGTGCTGCAATTGGTTGACTTACATGTGGTGTTTGAACCACTTCCTCCTCCATGTCTTCATTGTCGATATTTGACACAATCTTGACATTTATGTCGAATGTTCCATCCCATGATTCATTCTCGACAAATTGAACATATCAACTGATTATCACTTTCCTTGCGACAGAATCATACAACTTGTATGATTTTGTGTCTTTAGAATAGACGGCAAAAATACCTTGTTGTGCCTTGTTGTCTAGCTTCTTTCTTAGCTCATGTTGAACATAAGCATATGCTACACAACCAAAAAAATTTAAATGAGAAACACTGTGATTCATACATGTCCATGCTTCTTGAGGAACTTTGTTCTTCATGCTCTTTATCGGACACCGGTTCATAATGTATACAGCAGTTGCAACTGCTTCACCTGAATATTCATTTGTCAAATGTTTGGCTGCCAACATGCTACACACCATCTCCATAATGGTTCTGTTCTTTCTTTCGGCAACACCGTTTTGCTGAGGTGTATACTATTCAATGAATTTATTTTGTATGCCATGGGTCTTGAAAAAATTTAGAAATTTATTTGAAACATATCCACCTCATCTGTCAGTCCTTAATATCTTGATGCGGTCTCCAATCTAGTTCTCAATGAGTGCCTTGAATTACTGAAAATAACTAAATGCATCATATTTATGTTTCAGAAAATTTACCCATGTTTTTCTTGAGTAGTCCTCTACAAAAGTAAGAAAATAATCGCAGCCACAAATGGATGATGTATGCATTGGACCACAAATATCAGTGTATGATTTCAAGTGGTGTGCATGATCTATATGACTTATGGCTGAAAAATTCTCTCTATGCTGCTTGCCAAAAATGTAGCCTTCACAAACTCTTTCTAGTATGTCGATCAATGGTAATCCTTTCACCATATTCTTTGTGTGTAGTAGCTTCAACCTACCAAAATGTAGATGTCCAAATATGAAATGCCACAACCAGGATTCATCCTGAACTTCTGTTTGAAATGCAGCCTGAAAATCAGCGTTGTTATTTTCTTTCTTGTCGGCGTGCTCGATTGCTTCTTTACCTTATTCCTTGAACACAGTTCCTGTATTTGTCTTTCCTTTCATGTCGAGAACTATCCTCAATGGAAACAAGTGATAGCTTGCCATTGGCACTTTTGTATCACTTGCTTGCTTGGATGCTTGTCTTTAATCACACAGTGATTATCTTCTATGTAGACTCTGTAGCCTTTCTGTATCAGTTTCCCAATGCTCAACAAATTATGTTTCAGACCTTCGACATGATAGACATCGGGGATATACTTACTCTCCCATGTTTGCTTAGAATACCAATAGTGCCTTTTCCCAAAACAGTGACTTAGACATTGTTTCCAAGTGTAACATTAGTTTGAAATGAATTATCTAGACTGGAAAACAAATTTAAATTACCAGTCATATGATTGTTGCATCCTGAATCTAAGTACCATATGTCATGTGGAATTTCTTGGAAAGCATTGCATTCAATTGGAGATGCATATGCCATTAACATTGCACTTGTCATAGTGTTGGTGTTGGTCGACTGATTTGGTCTTTTCCTTCCTTGGTCATATCGTTTCTTCCTGCATTCATATGCATAATGACCAAATTTCTTACAATAATGACATTGAATTTTTTATTTATCAAACCTATGACCACTTGCCTAACTTGGATTCTAATTATATCCTCTACCAACAACACTTGCAGGACTTCTGCCGCATCCTCCTATGGAAGAACTTCTTCCTCTACCTCTGGAGTTGTTTGTCCCCTTGCCTCTACCATGGCTTATGGATGACTATGCTGCAAGTGCACCTGCCAAATATGTTTGTGTCCTGCTCAGTCTGTGTTCATGATTGATGAGTGAAGCTTGCAACTTATCAATGGTAAACACTGACATGTCTGTGTTTTCTTCCAAGGTCACAACCAAGGATTCAAATCTTGGGGGAAGAATTCTGAGAATTTTTTTCAACAACCCTTTGGTCTTCTACGGCTTATCCATGAGATTTCAGTTAACTTATCAAACCAACAACTCTAGTGTAGAATAAGTCTACCAACTCTGAATATTTCATGGACAAAGATTCAAAATCTCTTATCAGAATCTGCAACTTGGAAGTCTTTACCTTTCCCAAGCCTTGATATGCAGTCTCCAATGTATCCCATGCTTTCTTTGCGGTAATTGTAGCTGCTACTCTTGGGAGTATTCTTTCATGCATGGCTTGATGTATGTAGAATAGAGCTTTTCCACCTTTCTTCCTCTGTTCCTTTAGGACATCTTTCTCAGCTTTTGTGAGATTGTTACATGTTTTCTAATATGCTGGTTCTGCATAACCATGTTGGACTATCTCCCAGACCTATTGACCTATGATCAAAGCCTTCATTGTTAGAGACCAATATTCATAATTCTTTCCTGTAAAATTGGAGTTTGCAATGAACCAGAAGTGGAAGCCATTTTTAATTTTTAACTTTCCCTAGAAAATTGCTTTTACAATATTCCTTTCCTAAACCTTTCTCTGATACCAGTTAGCAAAAACTGAGCCAGAAAACTTGAGTTACTTCTTAGTTATAAAATTCCATGCCGAACTCTTTTTCTTTTTACTTATCGGGTGAAACTTGTCTAACTCTAACCGTAAACAAGTTTATCAATATGGTCAGACTTATGGACCTTGCTCTTTTACCTCTACAAGCTTTTTACTTGTCGTTTCTACCGACATGTTTTACTTCAACCACTTGTCGGCTTCAACAACTTGTCGGTTTTACAACTTACACAGAAGTTAACCGACAACTTGTCGGTTTGACAACTTCTTACTTGACCATTTTACTTGGACACACTTGCTCGATTGGTTTGGTTTTAGTCGAAATTTACAAAGGATATTTCTTAGTCTAAAAGACTTAGGAAATTACAAATGTTTTTTTCACCCACCAGTAATATGAAGTAAAAACCGACACAATCAACAATTCAATAGAATTATAAAAACATATAACCAAACATTTAGGAAGACTTGTGTCCGCCACTCTGCACTAAAACTTGGAACTTTTACTGGGTGATAAATTTATGGATTCTTTGATCTTTCACTCAATCGGTAAATGTAAACACCATTTACACAAATATTTCTAGAAGAAAATGTCAGCAAGCAAACATGCATTTAAACCATAAACTATTTGATATATATAACTTGTCCAGAAATAACAAAAGGTAATACAAACTTGTTGGCTCTCCGACAGATCCAAACTTGTCGCCTCTCCAACAGGTCCTTTTTCAAAGCTTCGGCTCTTCGACAGAATCAACCACATAGAAGCTTGAGCTTCAACTTCACTCTCTACTCAGAGTTCTCTCTTTCTCTATTTTTCTCACCCTAGAGTTCGAATTGATTAACAAACTTCTTCTTCTATGTATAGGCAACCTAAAATTGCTTCTTCGTGAATGTACAGACTTTCCATTAATGGCTGTAATAACTACCTACCTAAAAGTTAAGTTCAGAAAATTAATTCGACTAGATTACATTGTAGAACCACAAACACTTCACTCTTGTTAGGGTGACTAACAAAGAATAAACTAATATGGACTCTGGTAGAGTCAGCTGAGCTCTGATACGTCTTCTGCGAGTAATTACTTTTTTAAGAGATGGGTAAAATTTTTAGCTTTGACTTGTTGGAATGGTCCTAAATGTCCTTGGTTACACTGTCGTCGATACGAGATTGGCGTTAAAACTATCTATTATCCCCCTCACTAAATAAGTAGCATCATTTCTTCCTTGATCTAGGTTTAAAAGTTAGTCTACATTGATCCACAATATTGACTAGCAATATAGCTTATATTCTTCATGTGAGATAGTTAATATTCTTAATTTAATAGCCTAGCTCTGCAGGAGAAAGTCTAAATAATATATTAAGCTAGTAGGTAGCTCTGAACCACATATGGCTCGCCAATTATAAGAATATATAGATGGATTTTAACTATCCTAACGTTAGGTAAGCCCCTCTCCTCATTAATAGGCCAGTGAAAATAATCTAGCAAGCATGTGGGTCATCCTTTAATGCTAATGGCTCTTCATTTATATTTATTAGCCAACCCTATTTTTAGGAGACTTCGTTGCAACCCCAATAGGAGACTTATTTTACCAATTTAGTTAGGAAATATAGGGAAGATAGCTAGGAAAGCTAGGCGAGATAGGGTACAACTCATTTTATTAGGCGTAGGTTTGCCACATCCGTGTATGAAATTTAGTATTATATTTATGTAATTGCTTACTTAATTTCATATTGAATATTATTATTCAATTTCGTGCCTTCAGCCTCATTTATAATGGTTCCCATTCTTACTTTTGGTTCCCCTTATTCATTTTCTACATTCCGCAAATGCTGGCGTGGTTTAGAGAACGTGAGTGAAGCTTAGATTAATCAGAATTCGAAATGGTTTCCACATTTTATGTGTCAGTTTAGGCATCATTTTGTGTGTTGATAAAACTGAGAATAGTATGGCTTCAGAGTCGATTCCTGACTCTTACGCTAATACTATGTGTCATCGGGAATATCCATTTGACAAAGACTAAACTAATATGGACTCTGGGAAAGTTGGTTGAGCTATGATACCGCTTGTGTGAGTTTCAACAAGTTAAAGTTAAAAATTTTACCTATCTCCTTTTTTTTCAGAAGAAAAAAGCATGTCCTTGATATTCATTAAAGAATCAAAGGGCATCTAATGTGCCATCCCAATATGGGTTACAATCATAATGATGGGTCATAAGATAATAACTTCATAAACATCATGAATGAGTCACAACTCAACAGAGCAGAGAGGGGGCAAGTACATGTGCTGCAATAAAATACCCATCAGTAATAATTTGTTTGTCATAACCATATCTACTGTGAACCAATTAGTGTAGAATAGTAATCTAAAAGAGTCCGCTCCAAAACAATCACCTGGGTGCATGAAATGAAGGAGAACATGCTCCAGCATCGGGCTCAAAAGAGCATGAAACTATCCTGTGAGGTCAAATGACCATCAATAAATTCAGTGTAACATCCCGATCCCGAAGCCAAAGAAATGGATTTTTAGACAGAGGGTCTGCAAGCTGATTGTGTTCACGGTAGACATGGCAGAAAGACAACTCTAGAAAGCATGAACAGAGCTTTCTAGTGTCCCTACACCAATGGAGAAGCTCAGGTGGTGAAAGGGAAGCAGTACCATTTTCCCAATTGATGATGATAGATGAGTCACCAAATATCTTGAGCTTGGGTAACCCCATCATTTGGGATGTATGCAAAAGGGCCCAGAGCCCTATCAATTATGCTCTAGTGTTGGTGCAAAGACCCGCCCCCAATGCAAACTTGGAGGAATGTAACTCATTCAAGTGCAAGCAGAAGTCGACCCCTCCAATATTATTGACTAATGCTCCATTAGAAAGCCCACATGGATAAACAAGTACAGATCTCGGTCCCTTGGGTCTAGATTTTTTTACTTTAGTGACAGAGGGGCAGTACAGCTATGAGTAAGATATCTGGTGGAGTATGCTAATGACAGTTACTTTTTTCCCTTCGAAGATATATACATTTCTAGCTTTCCAAACATCCCACATGGCTAGAAAAGGGAGATAGCAGTATGCAGGTTGCTTTGAGAAGCAAACAGTCCACATATCCAGGAATGTACAAAAATTATCAAACTGGAATGAAGGGGAGATATGGTGTTGTTCCTTCAGGATAGAGAACACATTTTTCCAAACAGAGCATCGATAGAAAAGATGCCCTACACTTTCAGCATCCATTCCACAAAGTGCACATATACTAGGCCCCTTCCATCTTCGCTTTTGGAGATTGTCCCAGCTGAGCAGTTTATTCATTAGTGCTAGCCATATAAAACAGCAAATTTTCCTAGGAATGTTGCTCTTCCAAATAAAAGCAAGAAGTCTGCTGTCGATAGGAGGAGAAGATGTGAGTATGATGCATTCATAAACCAGTTTTGCAGATACTGTGCCATCATAATTTTTAAAATCCTAGATCAGTGAGTCCAT
This sequence comes from Pseudotsuga menziesii, assembly GCA_001517045.1. Taxonomy (NCBI): domain Eukaryota; kingdom Viridiplantae; phylum Streptophyta; class Pinopsida; order Pinales; family Pinaceae; genus Pseudotsuga; species Pseudotsuga menziesii. The sequence continues at coordinate 9,985 of LPNX010452503.1, forward strand.
CTGATCATTAAGGTGAATGCCACATATTAGACTTCTCATGAAGGAGTCCCATGCATCTTTCCAATCTCCCCCAACAAAGAGATCCTCTGCCGAATACCAGTACTTGTGTGCATCCGGAAGGGTATTTCAAGCCTGTAAGAGAGTCACAATATCCAAGTTCTCTAAGTACTCATGAAGCCCAGATGGAATCACAAGCGAGTTGGATACACCAATAATTGGTTCTATGCCAATAAGTACGTTTTTTCCTTTGCCCACTTTCCAGGAAAGGTTCCGAACAAGCCATGGAAGGGAGAGTAGCAACCCCTTCCAAATAGCAGAGACTCCGTGGGACTGGAATTGCTTACCTCTAAACCATGTCTCTACCAAATTCATCTTCAAGTATTTGCTGATAATTACTCGATGCCATAAACCATCATTCTGGAGAACCATCCAAAGATTTTTTAATCTAAGTTCAATACTGAACCAATGTAAATTCTTAATGCCCCATCCTTCATACTCTTTAGGTCGTGAGAGATACTTCCAATTGGATAAGTGATACCTGTGCTTATTATCTGTGGAGCCCCAAAGGAAGGCAAAAGCTAAACTTTTGAGTTTTTTCAAGACAGAAACAAGAATGGGAGCAAGGACCATCCAGTAGACAGGTATACTAGTCAACATCACATCAACATCCACATTGTTATAAAGAAAACAAGATTTGTCAACACTGATACACATACCCAAAGCCTTATAGAAATTATTTAATATGACTTCGAAAGCCATCCATTCAGATAAAGTACCAGAACCCAGAAGGATCACATCATCAACAAAAATGAGATGTGTAAGAGCAAAGGAGGGGGATATCTTGATACCTCTGATGAGTCCATGATCCCTAGCATCAGCAATCAAGATACTGAGCCCTTCTATCACAAGTATAAAGAGAAAGGGTGAAAGGGGACAGCCCTTTCTAATACCTCTAGAGGTGGTAAAGAACTTTGAGGGAGTACCATTGATAAGAACTGCAAAATGTGTTGATCTAATGCATCCCATAATCCAATTAACAACCAGGAGAGGAACCCCAATATATATTAATATGAGCCTAATGAAGGACCAGTTAACCAATTAAAAGCCTTCACCAAATCCAGTTTGAGGATAAGAGCACAAGAATATTTTGTTTTGATAGTATGGAGAGTGTCCTGTACAATACCAATTGGTTCCACAATCTGGTGGTTTTTTAAAAACCCATATTGTTCTATGGATATGTGGGAGTCCAAGAAGGGCTTAAGCCTCACAGCAATGACCTTCGATATTAATTTGTAAAGCAGATTGCACAATGAGATGGGCCCAAAGTCAGCGAAGGTAGAAGGTTTTTCCTTTTTAGGGATTAGTGCCAGGACTGTAGAGTTTAGGGAGGGAGGGATACAGCCCAAGTCCCTTGCACAATCCACAGCAGAGAGCAATTCATCACCCAACAAGTCAAAAAATAAAAGATAAAATTTGATAGGCCAGCCATCAATCCCAAGGCTCCTGTCTTTCTTGAATGAGTGTAGGGAACTTTCCACTTCCAATAAAGGGACAGGTTGTGTGAGACAAGGAGCATCAGCAATAGTGACCATATTGGGGTAAAGTAAAACAACCTTAAGCTATTCTAATATACAAGTCTGATTGTCATCTTTAAAAATATTTGTAAAATGATTATGTCCCAATACCTTAAGTTCATATACATCCTCAATACAGCTACCCCCATCATCCATAAGAGACCATATAGAATTTTGATTCCTTCTACTCGATGCCAAGGCATGAAAGTACTTAGTGTTAGAATCACCTTCAAGTGCCCACTTGGCACGACTTTTGAGCTGCCAAGTCAAAAGGTAGTGTTCCAATATCTTTTTTTTTGTTCTGAGCTGAGACAGGGATGATTGTTCCTCCTGAGAGAGGATACCATAAGAGGAGCAGGAGAGTAAAGTATTGATATCCATATCCAACCTATGTGACTCTGACTCCAAGATAGTGCCTTTTTCTTTAATCCATTCCTTTACTTCCTTCTTAAGTGAACGGAGTTTGAGGGAAAGGTTATCCAAAATAGATCCAGGCGAAGAAGGAGACAGTCAAGACCATCTATCGGTGACCCAGGATGTGAAATCCTGATCCTTAAGCCAAGATCTATTGAATTTAAAGGGGTAATTACAGGACCCAAGCGATTTATTCCACTCTAAGCAGATAGGGTAGTGATCAGAAACATCAGTATGGTGAGTCCACACATGATGTACTAAGAGGGATGGGATCAATGAGGAGGCTATAAAGAAGTGGTCAAGTCTTTTGTTGATCCCATCATCACCAGCCCTACCATTCCTCCAAGTGGGTCCAGCTATGGGAGGAGTGATGTCAACAAGTCCCACAGAATAAAAAAGGTGCTTAAAGAAAGAAGAAAGGGGATCTAGGACAGCCCTCTTACCCCAGGTCTTAGAAGAACTCATGTTCAAGTTAAGGTCTCCACCTAGAATCAAGTTAGGTGAATTAAGAAGTCCCCCCCTAAAAACCTTTTCCCATAAAATATCCCTATCCATGTAAGGGCCACAGCAGTTGAGGATGCCAAGGGTAGTATTCAAGCCATGAAAATTGGCCTTGACTAGGATACCAGCCAGAGTCTCAAATGCACGACATATAACCCTATGAGGGTTCCAAGCAGTAAGCAACCCGCCCGAGAGACCCGATGCACTAATGGCATAGAATTCCCAGTTAGGAAGGAGCTTAGAGAAAGCATGCAATGCAGGGTAAGTACTACACATCGTCTCCTGAAGGAGGATCATCTCTGGGTGAATAGAAAGGAAAAGAGAGTGTAGGATACACTGTTTGGTCTTGCCCCCCAGAACCCTGACGTTAAGTGATAGTATCAACATTAAGGCACAAGGGGGAGGGGAGGAGATGCTCTAATTCCTTGTGTGGTAAGCCCTCTTGCAGCATCCTTGATGCGAACAAGGAGGGGGATGTAAGGAGGAGAGGCAGAGGAAATATTTTCAGTAAATCCCTTCTTATCCTTATTCTTCTTCCTAATAGTCACATTCTCGAATCAGATCGAGTTAAGGTGGAGTGTAGATGGGGAAGACGGTGTTACAGTAGAGAAGATCAACAACGATTTTTGTAGGGAAGGATCAGAGAAGGAAGGGGAGGACAGAGGACTATGAGGAGTGGAGTAAAGTGGGGGAGAAGAGGGAACTATTTGAAGTGGAGGGAAATCCATTAAAGAGGAGAGTGGAGGTACCAAAGGAGTCAATGATGCAACAGAAGGGGGACAGGGTGAGGGATCAATAGGATTAACAAAAAAGGGTGCCACATTCAGGGCCAAAGGAGTGGTCTCAGGCAATGCCAATTCGATAGAGTTCGATGAATGCACCAAGGGGAAAAGGGTGGTGGAGGGAGGGGAATCCAGTGAGCCAATGTCAGAGGGTTCAACAGGAGAAGCCATGGGGATGTCTCTTCCTTGACCGAAATAGGAAAAACTGATCGAACAGGTGCCCTCACTAATACATCAATATCTTCAAGCATAGCATCAAAAACATCCCCAAAGAGGGAAAGAGACTGAGAATAAATACCTTTTTTTGCATCCTTCGACTGGTGGGAGTCGTCATCAGCATTGATCATCGGGGGAACTTCCAGACAGGAATCAGAAGGAGCATTCCTAAGAGAGGGACAGGTTCGCAAGAGATGACCAGTGTCTCAGCATCTACTACATCGGAAAGGAACATGAAGATAATCAAGTTTCTGCACCAAGAGGCGATCCTTACAAAGAATCTCTACTTTAGCAGGAAGACCAATGGATACGTCCATTTCAACTAAAACCCTAGCTAGTATTTTATCAAAATACAGATGGAAGTCTTCATCTACGGCCACAAATCTTCCGATAGTATTAGCAATACCTTCGAGAATATGCAAATTCCAAAGTGTAAAGGGAAGGTGCGGCATCAGTACCCAAAGGTGACACTTCATCACTCGTTCCCGGAGTGGGTTGAAGTGAGAGTGCCAATGCCCCAGGACTAATGACCCCGAGCCAATATGCCAGATCCTATCCAGAATGAGAGAAGCATGTTCTGATTCCAAGAAGACGAATACGATCCAACCATTTGATAGAAGGCTAATAGTTAGTATATCAGTCAAAAGCGGTTTCTAGTAATCCGTAGCCCAGTCTATCCAGGCCTTCTTAACTAGCCTGTAGTATTCAAGATGCCCAACAAGTGCTCTAGTGCACAGTGAGGAAACCCGGTCCATGAAGATATCGTGACCGAGGACAAAGAGAAACCTGCCCTCATGGGTTTTGATATCCTTGGCATGTTTCCTACGACGGAAGTAAGATGAGGAACCAATGTCATCCATGTTGGGACTCCAAAGTCAACGCCAATGGTGACTGCTAGCAGAAGGGGAGGAACCAGTCGAAAATCCAAATAATACTAGAAATCCAAGGTTAGAATCAATCGCCCTGTAGCCACTAGTAAAAACCAACAGCCGTAAAAAGGGAAGTAAAAAGACCGAAAAACCCTAACATCCCGGAGCGGTAACTATCCAGACCAGAAACCACAAAGAAACCCGGATACAGCACTCAAAATACCAACAAGGGACAAAACCCCTTTAATCGGTGACAACCTTCAGATATGACCATCGAGGTTTTTAATATTCATGCACGTTGATTACGACTGAAGCAAGCAGAGGCCCCAATAGTCTGCCATCAGAAGTAGCAGCAAAGTCAACCACCCACGTGTCCACAACAGCAGCCCACCACTACCACCACAAAAACCCCAACAAAGGTGAGGAAACAATTGAAAACCAAACAAAAACTTGAAACCCCGAGCCTGGTAATGGACCTAGCCTGAAACCACTGAGAAAACCAGCTATAGCACACCACAAACCAGCTAGGGACAGAAACCCAGATCAGGGTAAACCCCACCAACTGAGTAAGGGTTTCACAAGGGTACCACCAGTTCGAAAGGATACCCAATAGGAACCCAAGAGAAAGTATCACAACCACCAAAATCCATGCAAATAGTTCGGGGTAGGTAAGAACCAACAGGAACCCGGGGAAAAAGGACCAAACCCTAGTAAACCGGGAGAAAACAAGGAATTAACATAATTCAACCTGACGACAAGGAGAAGCATGTGCACATGTAAACGTGAATACCCATGCAAGGTGGTAGACCTAGAAATCCAATAAACCCCAAAACACAGACATAAACCCCAAAACACCGAGGCAACTAATAAATACGAAATCCTTCCCAATTTTTTGAATTGGTTGGTACTAGTCCCCTTGGTAAGGGGAGGGACTCCAATAGGTCGTCGGTGATGTGATGACAGAAACCATGAGAAACCCTAAAACCACTAGAGCACAAAAACAAAGGAGCAGGAGAACGACCGAAACCGGTGCAAATATCAGAAAACCCAACAAAGGAAACAAGAAGAGGGTCCAGGACAACCGAGGGCATAGGGGGGCTCAAGGATAATGCCACCATAATCGAGTCCACCATACACGCAAAGAGGCCACCATCTCATTTCCTAAGCTTCCAAATTTTACCTATCTCTTGAAAAAGTAAAGTGGAGTTTAAGTATGTTACAAGCAATTTTTTATTAAAAATCATAATTATATATTTTGAGAAAGTAAAATGGATGAGTTGTTCATTTATTTTTGGCAACATTGATGAGTTGTTAATTTATATAAAACATCATTAGATTTTATTTATTTGACATAGAGTGATAATTATTAACTATATGTAAAACTTTATTGATATCAATTAATTATTTTTTTTTTACAGAAACGGTTAGAAATTATATTAAAAGGATGGCAGAGCCAACAGAAAGTACATCTCCAAAACAGGAAAGACCAATATCCAGACTCCCTAAATCAACAGAACTACATATTTGAACTACATATGCCTGTAAAGAAGCAAAATCAGGACTTTTGGCTACAAACAGACCGATAGAAAAACTGACACAATATTCAAACTACCGCCGAATAACTTCTTCTCCAGAATTAGGCCTGAGCCCTGCATTGCCGAATTCCTTTCGCTTTTCCCCCTTCTGTTCCAATCTTTGAATCCTGATGTCCATTTGAACCAGAGATTGCTGAACCACAGCTTCCAGCTTCTTCAAATCATCATGAAATTCAGTGCGCAGGTGACCAATATCTTCTTCTAGCTGGTTCAAGTGGCGACCACCCATCATGTCTATTTGGTGCAGACAGCTTCCTTGCCTACGAAATCTACGCCTGAGAACCCTTACATCGGCTGCTAACTCCTCCACAGGATCAGGAGAGGAGGCGAAGGAACCTAAAGAATCCACCATTTCATCCAACGCAGATAAGAAAACCACTGAGATCACAACCTCGAGATGGGGGAAGCTTCGCCTTCCAACCAGGGGAACCTTCATGTTCAGACCAACAGGACACAGGTGAAACCAAAAAACTTTCCCTCTGCCAATTGCTTGCTCAGCCAGGATATTAATAGCCCCCAGGGGGAAGCAGATTGAAGAATAATTCAGCCCTGATCGAAGGCGCAAGAAATGAAAAAAGAACCTGAACAAGGAATCAGTTTGAGCACATTCCTGAGAGCCAGAACACTTCTGAATATCATTACTACGCAGGATTCCATCTAATCCACAGGTCTTATCTATCAGGAGAACCATTTTAGCATGATATGAATAGAGATGAGCCAAACACCTCCATGTAGAACAATGAATGTACCATAACTCTTTCCCATCATTCGTCGAACTTGAATGGATCTCACTGAAAGATCCGTCCTGCAACGAAGTACAACCGGAGGCACGAACTAAGTTCTTCCTGAGCTGGTAATTACTGCCCATCATCAGACGAGGCGGGAAAAATTGCAGCTGAGGGCGGGGTAAACAAGCGTCTTTATGAGAGACATAATGCTGTAAGAAGGGCACAACCATTCGGCTTGTGTCACTTAAGTTCAAGGGGAGGAGAAACCACGAGGCAGCCTGCGCATATGACAAATGGCATGGGCCCTTATTCCACGAACCCACCCTTCTCATGTTTGGCAACAACATCCCATGCTTAGGGGATAGGATCCACACAATGGATCCCATTGATACTAAGAACCCCATAACCAATGGAAATTGCCTCATTCGCATCACTGTCTTCCTGCTCATTGAGCTCTCTTAAGACATGGAAGAATTCTATAGAGCTAAAAAGCGGCAATAGGATAAAAATTCTTCGAATCACTTGTCTAAGGCGAAAAGAGGATGGCAATTCCTGACATATGAGATGTTGGAGGATCATCCTAGAGTCCCCAACAACCATTAATTCCTGAATGCAGAGATGGATTGCCTGACTTAAACCTTGCCAAAGAGCAAGGGCTTCAGCCATATTATTAGTGTCGCTTCCCAAATTCCAAGCGTATCTGAGATTCAGTTGTCCGTCGGGATCAAAGAGCACCCCTCCCCCTCCTGCCACCCCTGGATTTCCTTTTGACGCTCCATCAAAGAACAGGAGGCTTCTTCCTAACTCTTTACACCATATATCAAAATCAGGCTTGTCTATTCTGATTTCCCATTTTTGCAAAGATAGAGCACACTGAGGAAGGTCCACGAAGTAACCAGGGTTCAAGCTTTGGAGCCAGGCTTCTTCATCCCGAGAAAGGGGGGAATGGAGACTTAGAGGGAGACAAGATCGAATGAAATCCCCGAGAAGGGATTTTATTCTGGCCATCACGCAGATAGGCGTGGAACTAATTCCTCTGAAAATCCGGTTATTGCGTTCAATCCAAAGTTTCCAACAGATAAATTTTGGAAGAGTCAACCAGGCGATGGCAAGGGGGTCCTTCGCATGATGCTTAACAGGGGAAGAGAGAGACCATTGGCAAAGAAGAGAGGGGACATCATCAAAGAGCCGGGGAATTTTCCAAGGGGCGGTCACTAAATTCCAAACTTCAGAAGCAAAAGGGCAAGAGATAAAAAGATGCTGGGTAGATTCCTCTGCTGCTAGGCAAAGAGAGCACCGAGAAGGACCTTCCCAGCCTCTCTTATGCAGGCCTTCAGCAGTAAGGGTACTATTATGAGCAAGAATCCAAGAGAACTGATCAACTTTAGGGAGAGTTTTAGTCCCCCAGATATAATTCCAGATTGCTGGATTTCTAGGGACATTAGGGATAGCTTTGATACTTTTATAACCTTCTGCAACAGAGTACTGCCCGGACTTAGAACCCCACCCTCGGACATCTTTGAGGTGTTTGGAAAGCGGGGCCTTTCCGTTCAGGGAATGGAGGAGACGAATTTTTTCTTCTTCCAAATTAGGGGGGCATTCCGGGATGGCCCAACCCATCCATTTGTTTCTTCCTTTCGGATGCCACATGGAAATATCCATAAGAGTAGAAATCCCCAGGTTTGTTAGGAACCTCCTGATACCCGCCAAACCTTCCATGCTTCCGATCGGGGGACTCCCTAAGATTGAGTCTTCCCAAATTCTGATTTTCCTTCCATTTCCTAGAATCCAGGAGAGTTCGCTGGCGATAATGGGGAAAGCCTTGGAGCAGAGCGCAAACAAGGGGGAGCCTTTGGACGCCTTTGGGCCTTGGTCTAAGCATCTGATCCTAGATCCTGAGAAGTATTTTTTCCAAAGAACTTGTTTACTCCAGGAGGAGTTCCCCGATATCACATTCCAAAGGAGTTTGGCACCAAGAGCCAAATTTTGGGCTTTAAGATCTCGCAAGTGTAATCCCCCCTCCCTATAGGGCGCCGTGACTTTTTCCCATTTGACCAAAGGGAGCTTATTTTCATTTTGTTTGCCTCCTTTCCAGAGGAATCTCCTCAGGAGTGCTTCTATCTTTCGAAGAACGGAAACAGGGGCTAAGAGCAAGGAACACTGAAAGACTGGCATGCTTGCAAGAACTGATTTGATGAGAACAGCTTTCCCTGCCAAATTTAACCAAGAGGCACCCCAAGCCTTGATTTTCGCTTTAATCTTTTCCACCAGCGGATCCCAGCTGGAGACTTTAGGTTTAGCTTTGAAGATTGGAACACCTAAATACTTGAACTCCGACCATTGAGGCTTCCCATCTATCAGTAGAATACGAGATAGAGATTGCAGATCTAAAGGGGAACAATTCCAACTGAAGATTTGGCTTTTGGAGTAATTAATTAGACTCCCAAAGATATCCTGGTCATTATCCAGCACTTCTTTGAACTTCCTTGCTGACGAAGGATTCGCACCACCGAGAAGGAGGGTGTCATCAGCAAATTGGGTATGATTGACTGCTTTGATCCCCCTAACAATGCTTAGACCCAGCAAATCTTCTTGGGATCAAAAATGGTCCAGGTGAAAGCTTAGAGAGGCTGCTTGAATAGCATAAAGCAGAGGAGAGAGGGGGCAACCTTGACGAAGACCTCAAGAGGCTTGGAAAAAGGAAGCAGCTCTTCCATTCACAAGGGGGGCAATCCAGGGAGTGCTTATGCAGGCTTTAACCCAGGAGATCAGACCAGGAGCAAACCCAATTTGGGACATTACTTGAAACAAGAATTCATGGCGAACCCTATCAAAAGCATTGGCAAGATCTAGTTTTATAACCATACCTTTTTCTTTCCTTTTTACACTTGAGTGGATTGCTTCCTGAACTAAGATAATATTATCCGAAATTTGTCTGCCCTTGATGAACCCCCCTTGGTTTTCCGGGATGATCGAAGGGAGGATCTCTTTCAGTCTATTGGCAAGAACTTTAGTGATAACCTTGTATCCAATATTGCAGAGAGAAATGGGGCGGAACCTAGAGAAAGAAGTGGCACCTTTTTCCTTGGGAATGAGGGCTAGGAAGGAAGAATTTGTTCCTCCTCCTAACTTGAAACAAGATTGGGATTTCTTAACCATCCGGAGCAAATCAAAATGAATGATATGCCAGCAGGAGGTGATAAATCTAGGAGTGAACCCATCCGGCCCAGGAGCTTTATCTGGGCTCATGCTATCAACAGCCAATTTAACTTCTTCAAGGGTCACTGGACGGAGCAGCAAGCTGTTGGAGTGACTGGAGACAAGAGAATGGATGTTATCCAGCATATCTGATGGACTGAAATCCATCCCAGGAGAGTTTTCTGAGTAAATTTCTTGGAAGTGGTCATGAGCAGCCTGCTTTATTTCCTCAAAGGCGGATAGTTCATTCCCCATATGGTCAATCTTTGTGACATTCTTGAAATGCTTTCTGACCTAAGCATGTTTATGAAAAATTTGGTATTTTTATCTCCTTCTCTGAGCCATGGAATCCTTGATTTAATTTTCCAGTAGCTTTCTTCTAACCTACAAGCTTTGTGAAGCTTATTTTGAAGAGAAATTTTTGTGCTTAGAGAGAGTTGATCCATTCTTCCTTCATTCATAATGAGATGGTCTTCCAAAGATTTCTCCGCTTCCAACCTCTGCTTAGTGGGGGATATGTGATGTTTCGCCCATTCTTTCAAGGACTTTTTAATGATCCTAAGCTTTTCTTCCCACACGAAGAAAGCAAATCCTCTGACATTAGATTTCCAAGAAGTTTCCACAATGTCCAGAAACCCTTCCATTGAAATCCAAGTGGGATTAAACCTAAAAGGGATGGGGCCCAAGTTCTGATCTTTCGTGAAAGAGAGAGCGATCGGCTTATGATCTGAGGCGCTGAAAGAGAGAATGGCCGAGGACAGATCATACCCAAGAACATGGATCGATTGCTAGACCAAGAACCTGTCCAACCTTGCTGCTATATGCCAGGGTCCTATTCTTTTATTGTTCCAAGTGTACTTCCCTTTGGTCGGCTTGATGTCTTCCAAATCCCATTCAGAAATAATGTCCTCTAGCCATTCTCTAGCCGGATCTCTGACGATATTCCCTCCTTTTTTTTCATAAGGCGAGAGAGTGAGGTTTAAATCCCCAGCAATTACAAAATTGTCCAGATGGGATGAGTGCATTTGGTCATTCAGAGAGTTCCAGCAGAGGAGCTTCTCAGAGGGGGCCATGGGGACATAAACATTAAAGAGACTTAAACAAAGATTTGACTCTTTGAAGAGGATTTCAGTAAAAATCCAATGAGGGGAAGTGACAGAACTTACAATTTCCACTTGGGAGGGATTCCAGAGCGTTGCAATGCCTCCTGACGCTCCACGGGAACTGACTGCTAATCCTTGCGCTTTATACCAGAATGAAGGAGCTTCCTGGAGGAGGGCTTGCTCTTCCATTTTAGTCTCCTGGATGAGGAGGACAAAGGGCCTCGATATTCTGATTAGATCTTTCATTGCAAACACTTTCGATTTACTCCCTAGCCCCCTACAATTCCAGGATATGATCTGCATTACTTACTTTTAGTCATGGGGGTTGCCCCTTTGGGGGCAGAACCTTACTGTCTGGTATTTCTTGAAGAAATGATTTTTTCCAGAGAGGGTTGAACTCCAGCTGCCTTATCCGGGTAAGTAGCAATTTCTCTTCTTTCCCTATCCGTTTTCCCACCTCTTCGCTCTTTCTTGGAAGGGATCGAAGCATCAGTATGCCCCTCCGATCCTTCTTCCTCTGAGCCTCCATCCCCAGCGGATTCCTGATGCATGTCTTCTTGCTGGTCTTGCCAGCACCTTCGGCATTCTTGGATCCAACAGCTTTGGCTTCTGCTGTCTTAGCCGTGGATGAGGAAATATGGATAAATTCTCCTTCTTCTGGAGGAATGACGATGGGTTCTTGGTCTTCTAGGGCTTCGAAGCTGTTACCCACACGAGGGTTTACTTGGGCCTTGGATGATTCCGGGACTATAGAAGGGGGATCCTTTGGCGGAGGGGCCTGTGGACCTTTAGCCCCCTTTCTTATAGGGTTTGGTTTATTCTTTTTGACTTGCTGCCATCCTTCTTCAGGGGTCTTCTCTGATTCAGGTTCTTGGATTTTTGGGCAGTTCCTTTGAAAATGCCCATATTCATGGAATCTCTTGCATTTAAAGGGCAACTGTTCATAGTCAAGTTGTTGGAAGTGCTCCCATCCATTAACTGAGAGCTTGACTGCTTCAGGGAGACCAGCTTCCAGATCGACTTCCACACAAATTCGGGCAAAGGAATACACGCCCTTTGGCTCGGATTTGTCAATATATTTACCCAGACTATTTCCTATAGATCTGAGACAATATTCACTCCAGCAATGCATAGTAATATTGGGTAAATGGACCCAGACCGGCACTGCTTTGGGGACATCCAGGGCCAGATCAAAGTCAGGAGACCACCGATTCAGGTACAAACCCTAAGGGCCCATAAAATAAGGTCCACTTCTAAAGATCAAGTCCCTATCAGCTTTGGAAGCAAAGTCAAAAAGAAAATACCCTCTACAAATCGCGTAGCTCGAGACTCCATTGGAGATCAGAGGGCGCCAGTTGTTCTGAACCCAGGTTTCGGTCGATTTTGGAGAGGGCCAAAGGCCTATGAACTTACCAATAAGCGTTCTTTCCGCCAGAGAAATAGCCAGGGGAATGGTTTTTTCAAGTGGGAGAGCTATTACTGGAATGGCATCCAGTTTCTTCACAAACTTCGGGGGCAGGGCTGAATCCGCTTTCTTCCCAGATGCAGAGACCAGCCAAGCAAATGCAGCTTCATCAGAGGACGACAGAGGTGAAGGAGGAGGATAGCCTCCCCCCAGCAGAACGCATCTTGGAAACCCTAGCCGCAGCCCTAGGGTCAGAGATCGCAGAAAAAAATTAATATTTATGTTATACCATAGGGGATATCAATTAATTATTAATAATGTGCAAAGATTTAATTATTAATTATATGCAAAAAAAAATTAATTATAAATATAAGAGTTAAATATATAAATATTGATTTTATTGATTTTCTCAAAATTTTAAGGAAAATGTTTATACCACACAAAAATTGAGCATCCTAAAAACATAATAAACCTAAAACTAAACATAAATCTTTTATTACCTAATTTTAAAAATATATAGGTGATGGAGATCATAGTTCACTCTAATGGATTGCGTTAGATTGAAATTCGGTGAGGAGATCATAGCCCAATCTAAAGGATTGATACTTTGATGCTTTTATGTTCAATTGATAATCCACGTGTAATATAAATTGACGCTTTCCACCGTGGAAAGCATTTTGTGAGATTGACCGAAGTGCAATAGAGATGCCGACCTAGATGTAATTACACCGTAAGGCTTTTTTCTCTGGGGTCCATTTTACAAAACAATGGACCTAATCGGTTCATCTTTGATCGTCCCTTTACCAAATAATGTGTTGCCACGTGTCTTCTTTCTTCCAATTAAGTTTTACCATGTGTGTTGAAGAATTTTTCTATTGTTGTTGTTGCAAAGGTTCGGTGGGGCTGTCGTTTCCTACTGACGCAGAATCGAGTCTTGTATGGAAGCTGGTACAGGTACAATTCTATATTCTTTTCTGCAATGAGGGCCAATATAGGGGATTGTAACTTGTAGAGGGCCAATATTTCCAGTACTTTTTTTTCCAATGAGCACTGTTGCTCCGGGGACACAAACCCTTTTTTCAGTCACTGTCAAATATTCTACTGCCTCAGGAAGCATCCAGGAAAACAATGTCCTAGTGGTCTTTGTTAGTTGAAGCCGATTGTTTTGATGCGTGCCAGGTTTAATTCTCACCAGATCTTTGCGAGTTATATTTATTTCTCATTTCACACAAAATGCAGCAGGATGCCACTTGGTTATATAGATATTTCACTTGATTTCTCATTTTTCTTGAAAGAAGCTAGACATTTTGTTGTATAGATCCAATTTTGTGGACGGTAGGTTTAAATTTATAAGCAGAAACACAAACTGTAGCAGCAAACCGCTTAGATTATATGGATTTATTGAAATACATAGTTTTATTGACATCAACTTGGGATATTTTTGACAGAGATCAAATTTCGTGGACAGAAACCATAAATTTGTGGACAAAAATGCAGGAATCTCTTCCCTTGCAAGCAAATTAGGCACATGGACAAAGTAGGTTGGGATATTGCTGAAAATGGGGAACAATAGTAGGATTTCGGTGCATAGGCTTAGCAATGGGATGTATAGTTCCATACGGCCGAAACAATACAGAGATAAGCAACCATCGGTGAGCTTGGCACCCCCCACTAGGTTGCCCAGAACCAAATTTCCCTGGGGAAGGTATCTGCACGGATAAAACGTGGTTTACGATATTTATTTGTGGTTAGTGGGAGAGTCGCAGCTCGAGGTTTCACCAATCACAAATTACAGCTCCGATCCAGGGCTTGATGGGAAGAAGAGAAAGGACACCTACTATTGTCTTTCTCTGGTCAGGTCTTCTTTCAATTACCATATCATTTCTATGGGTTGCTATAAATCCTCCAATAGGTAGTTCAGGAGTCGGTGGAGGCTTTGAATTTCCACAAGATCTTCATAATTGCATATGGCAGAAAAATGAGTAGTGACAGAAGATTATTAATCTTGCACATTGATCTAGGGACTAAACATCAGTCTCATCAAAGATTAATCAACAAATAACTCATGAAATGGTGTAATCGGACTACAGAATGAGTAGCCACTCTGTATATTCACACAAAGAATAAGAAATTATGATTACAATGTCATGCTACAAGCATGAATGAGAAGTAATTCGAATTCCTAAGGAGGTCGTTCAAATTGAATGAGTGAGTCTAGCTTAATTGAATGTAAGCCACAGTCAACACTCAAGTTAACCACTGATCAAAACCCTAATTGACTCAACTGAGCCCTAACCGAAGTCGGAGTGCAATAAATGACTGAATCTCAACTGAAAGAGATCAGACACATGTCACAGCAAGCCAACCATCAAGTGCTAGCACTGCAATGACTCCAATGAACCCCGATGAGGTTAACTGAAGTGTAACTGAACATCAGAAGTGGTTGGAGGTGCCCCTGTTGACTCCAGTTCATTAAATAATCATTAAATAATCAATTTAATGAAGGGAGGCACCTTCACTGCCCTGTTTAACTGATTGTAACCATCAGTTAACAATTAGGTGTATTAATATCACTTAGATCACCCCCGGAGTGCTCCCGTTAGCCTCCCCGAATGTAGAAGAATGCTAAGTTAGCCTCCATAATTGAAGGAAGGCGTGGATGTGATCTAGCTGATGACATTTAATGCTCCACTGATGTTAATTAAGCCAATAATACTTAGGATAGTGGTTTAACTAGGCCAAATTGAACAAAATGAGTGTGTAAGGTGGTAAATGTCTCCAACCCCCCCCCCCCCCCTTAAGCTATACTCAGGAGGAGTTAGAAAACATAAATGCATAAAAATGCTAGGGCCCCGGTAACTAAAGCCATAGGTTACCCTGTACAATGCTGAAACTGAAACAATGCTCAAAAACAACCTAAGTGAGGAAAAGAGGGAAAGCCCAGTGGGAAAAAACCCCCCTCAAGTTGAACATTGAAAGTAGTATGAATCACCCTGATGAACTCACCCCCAACAGTGAACGGAGGTAAGTGAACTTCTTTTCTGAAAACCTCTTAGTGAAGATGTCTGCAATCTACTCATCAGTCGGGCTGTATTGTAGAATGATGGTCCTATCATGCACTAGCTCCCTGATGTAGTGCATGTGGATCTCTACATTCTTGGTCCTCTGCTTGGTAACTGGATCTATGGATATCTTAATAGCACTTTGATTGTCACAAAAGAGGACAGTGGATAAAGTACTACCAAGATCAAACTCTGAAAGAATGCCTTGCAACCAAACTGCTTGGATGCAAGCATTCACTGCTCCTCGATACTCGGCCTCTGCTGAAGATAGTGTTATGGCAGCCTGCTTTTTGCTAGACCAGCAAATGGGGCCACCACCAAACATGAATACATACCCAGAAGTAGACTTCTGATCAATAGAATCACCCACCCAATCGGAATCTGTGTATCCAACCAGCTCTAGCTCGGAGTCTACAGCATAGTGAATATCGTAGGTCTTGGTTCCCTAAATATACTGGAGGATTCTCTTGGCTGCTTTCCAACAAAGATCATGAGGCTGCTGCATGTATCTTGATACAGCATTCATGGCATAATAGATATCAAGCCAATAATGTGTCAAGTACAACAAGCTACCAATCAGTTGTCGATAGATAGTGCAATCCATGGGAGGTGTGCTTTTTCCTTCTTCAAGGCTTATCCTTGAAAGGAAAGGGAATGGTGCAGGCCTACATTCAGACATGTTAAACTTGACTAATAGGTCTGAAATGTATTTGGACTAAGTGACCATAATCCCATCAGAATTTTCTCAATTTCAAGCCCCAAAAATTGTTTTAGGAGCCCCAAATCACTCATTTCAAAGGCATTGTGGAGAGCAGTTTTGATGGTTGAAATGGAAGCAACTGTGATACCTGTGATTAGTAAGTCATCAAAATATAAGATAATTAAATGACCATTAGACTGTTGTAAATACACATTTGGATCTGATCTACACCTTTGAAAGTTTTGCGAGAGAAGGAAGGTATCCATCGTGGAATACCACTCTCTTGGGGCATGTTTTAACCCATATAGCGACTTCTTTAGATTGCAAACCAAAGATGGATCAGTGATGTATCCCTTAGGATTCTTCATGTATATCTCCTCATGAATATCTCCATGTAGAAAGGCTGACTTAACATCCATATGATGCACTTCACAGTGCTTAGATGCTGAAATTGCCAAAACTAGGTGGATGGAGTCCATTTTTGCAACCGATGCACAGGACTCAAGGTAGTCCACACCTTGGACCTGAGAGAAAACTTTTTCCACCAGCCTTGCCTTATATTTTCAGGTGCTTCCATCAACAGCAACCTTGGTCCGAAACACCCACTTGCATTGAACCAATTTCCTTCCTGAAGGAAGAGAAACTAGCTCCCAAGTAGTGTTTTTGTGAAGAGAATTCATCTCTTCATCTATGGCAACTTGCCATCTCAGATCCTTCCGAGCATGGTAGTAGGATTTTGGATCTAAACTAATCATAAAATAGCAATTTTTGGACAGCAAATTATTAGGACAAGAGAGCGCAATACCTTCTCTTTGAAAATCATACCGGGTTCTCCTTGGATCATCCGGATTTCCAATGTTATCTCCTGCGGAGGAGAGTGTCTGTCGGGCCCATGTGGGAACATGATTTTGCACTTCAGGTTCTGATTCAGAATATAATTATTGCTACACACTGATATTAGAAATCAAAGGATCCAAATCAGGGTCATCACCCCCAATTTCATCATCCAAATATTCAGTAGAATAGGAAGGAAATTCAATAGTTTTCTCCTTCACTAGTTCCACCTCCTGAAGAGGCTCATCAAACTTGACACTTCTCTCAATGATGATCTATTTGGTTTTGATATCCAGTAGCTTGAAACCTTTAGATTCATCAGGATACCCAATAAACATACATTCTATGCTTTACAGTTGCAAAGCCCTTCTTTTATCAAGCAGAATCTGGGCCCATGCAGTGGACCCAAACACCCGTAGGTTCGACACATCCAGCTTGTGTCCGAAGTATGCTTTGAAAGGGGTCTTCCCTTTCACAAATGAGTGTGGCACCCTATTCTAAATTTATGTTGTATAATGCATGGTTTCAGCCCACAAATTTGCAGCAAACTTATTTGATTCCAACATACAGGTGGTCATCTCCTTGAGAGACCGATTCTTCCTTTCTGCTACTCCATTTTGTTGGGGAGTGTAGGGAATTGAATGTTGGACCTGAATACCACTTTGGGAGCATATGTGCAGCAACTCATTACTGACATACTTCCCTCCATTATCAAATCTCAAGATCTTGATCTTAAGCCCAGAGGCATTTTCGATCAAGGCCTTCAATTCAAAAAAAATTTCACATACTTCAGACTTCTTTTTTAGAAAGAAGACCCATGTGTACCTTGAAAAATCATCAATAAAAGTAAGAAGATACCTTGATCCATTCATGGATGTGACAGGCATTGGACTGCTGATATCAGAATGTATCAGCCCCAATATGCATGTAGCTCGGTTTGCCTTCCCCCGATCGAACTTGTGCTCAAGGTGTTTTCCAATCACACAGCCCTTGCGAATTCCCATGGTTGCCTTGATGACCGGGAGGCCTTCAACCATGGATTTTTTCTATAATTGCTGCAAATATTTGAAATTAATATGGTCAAACCTCTCATGCCATAGCCTACTAACCTAATTTCCATGAGTTAGCAGAGAGGTTGGCTTTGCATCCGCAACAAAGAGAGAGAACTCATAGGCTTTTGCATGATGGTTTGCAAGGCCTTTAGCAATGAGTTTCTCGGATGCAAGCTCCATTATCTCAAAATAATTTGGGCTGAAAGAAACTCTATTAGGCACTCCAGTATGTGTCAACTGATAGACACTAAGGATATTTGATGCCAGAGATGGTACATACAAAACATTTGAAAAAAATCCATTTTCAAGATCAGCAGTACCTTGTCCTTCTGAAATGATGGTAGAGTCATCTCCCATGTGGATGGGAATGGATTTGCCGGTCTCCAAGGATAAAAAGGAGTATCTTTCAGCCATCATGTGGTTCAAAGCTCCAAATTCAATCAAGAGTGCTTTGGACTTCGAAGAGCTTGCCATGAGGGCATGACCTCTTTCATCTTGTGATTCTCGATCTTGCTAATCTATCCTCTGAAATCTTTGAGAAAGATTGATGTGATTTCTCTCAAGGAGAGAGGTAGCTTCATCAAGATTCTTCTTCATACAGGCATGTTCAAGGTGGAAGCCCTTCCTACAGTATGAACACTTGAATTTTTCCTTGCCATGTTGCCCTTTTCCTTTGTTCTTCCCTGAACCAGAAGACTCATCATGCTGCTGGTTTTCAACTCTAGGCTTAGGAGCATCAAATTCAGTTGTTGGGTTCTTCTACTGCTTTCCTTTACCCTTCAAATATTTGGGCCCCGAGACATGGAGGGCTTGATCACGGGAAGATCTGATGATCCTGATCTAGACAAGCTTGTCATGTTCACTTGTTAGGGACTCAATGAAGGCATTGAGTGTAGGCATCTTCCATCCAGGGGTTATGAGCTTCCCCGCACGGAATGTAGAAACAAAAACTAAATAATCATCCCCAAGTTTGGAGAGTATGGCGAGGATGAGCTGATCATCCGCCTTCTCCACTTTGCATTGCTTCAAGAGTAAAACAATGTGCTTGAACTTTGTGAAAAAGTCATTCAAAGTCTCGAAATTGGAGGACTGGAGAGACATCAATTCATTTTCAAGCTGGTAAACTATCAAGTCATCTTGCTTTCCATATAGAGTTTCCAATTTGTCCCATACTTCTTTTGGAGTCTTCAATCTCGAAAGATGGAAAAGAAGATCCCGGGAAATAGAGAGGCACAAGAAACCGAAGGCTTCATCCTTCTTGTTCAAGAATCTTGATTTGTCTATAGTAGAACCAAGCTCAGGTTTAGTGTCCATGGTGACTCTATAGAGTCCTCTGGAGTGCAGCTGAATCTCCATATCACCTTTCCATGAGTGGAAATTGTATGGAGTCAAAAGATCTACTGAGGAGGCCATCTGGATCTGTTGGAGCGAATGCTTCACCTGTAGAAAACCTGAAAATCACAACAAAAAGGGCAATGTAAGGTCGGACAGCCTGCACATTTTAGGCTTTCATCACACCCAGCATAGTCAATCAAGCAAGCTTGATCAACAAGTTCTTTACCTGGGGTATTAAGTGGTAAGCCTTGGCTTCTAGTGCAGTGCTGGATTTTTGAGCTATTGCTCAATTTTCATTCAGAAATATGTCAAAAAGTTTGTTTTTGAGAGATAGAGCTTCATCTCACCGTGACCTCTGATACCATATTAATCTTGCACATTGATATAGGAACTAAACATCAGTCTCATCAAAGATTAATCAACAAACAACTCATGAAATTGTGTAATCGGACTACATAATGAGTAGCTGCTCTGTATATTCACACAAAGAATAAGAAGCAGTTCAAATGAGAAGCAATTCGAATGAGAAGCAATGCTACAAGCATGAATGATAAGCAATTTGAATTCCTAAGGAGGTCATTCGAATCGAATGAGTGAGTCTAGCTTAACTGAATGTAAGCCACGGTCAACACTCAAGTTAACCACTGATCAAAACCCTAATTGACTCAACTAAGCCCTAATCGAAGTCGGAGTGCAATAAATGACTGAGTCTCAACTGAAAGAGATCAGACACATGTCACAGTAATCCAACCATCAAGTGCTAGCATTTCAATGACTCCAATGAACCACAATGAGGTTAACTAAAGTGTAATTGAACATCATAAATGGTTGGAGGCACCCTTGTTGACTCCAGTTCATTAAATAATCATTAAATAATCAATTTAATGAAGGGAGTCGCCTTCACTACCCTGTTTAACTGATTGTAACCATCAGTTAGCAATTAGGTGCATTAATATCACTTATATCACCCCCGAAGTGCTCTAGTTAGCCTCCCCGAATGTAGGAGAAGGCTGAGTTAGCCTCCTTGACTGAAGGAAGGCGTGGATGTGATCTAGCTGATGACATTTAATGCTCCATTGATGTTAATTAAGCCAATAATATTTAGGATAGTTGTTTAACTAGGCCAAATTTACCAAAATGAGTGTGTAAGGTGGTAAATGTCTCCAACAAAGATCCATTAGTATTGATTGCAATATTTTCCTAATAGATGGAATTTTCTCTGGCATTGGAAGCTCCACACTTTTAGGTGTGCATCTTGAAATTTGTGAATTATTTGTCAAAAAATTTCATAGATATTTTCTGCTCTTTTTCCCAACTACAGAGGTAATGTACATTGCAAAGATCTCTATGAAGATTGTTGGATTTCAAAAGACCTTCAGTATACCTGAGTTGGTGAGCGTTAGATATATAAATTGCTTCTTTGGGTCCTATTATTTTGAATACAATTCCCTTTTACCCTACTGGGGGAACAGTTGAATATTTTGTCAATGAGGATTAAGGTTGTGGAAAATTTGGACCACATTTTATCTGCTTTCTAAGTAACTGTTTGAACCCCAAGACTCAGCAGGTAGGAAATCACAGCTTTAGAGAATGAATTCTGTGGACTCTTATTCTTCAGTATAATGAATATGCTCCAATCTTTTTCCAATTTAGTGCTATTGTCTTTGGATTTTGAGAAAAGGAGCATGATAAGAACTTGCAGTATTGCATCTCCAAATTATTTTGCAACAAAACATTTGATCTCATTCATAGGCTTACTTTCATGGTCCATTTACTTGATCTTAAACATATCATTTTTGTTACCCTTTTTAACCCTACTGGGGAAACAGTTGAACATTTTGTCAATAAGGGTGAAAGTTGTGGCAAATGTAGACCTCATTTTATCCACTTTCTAATTTACTGATTGAACGACTAGACTAGAGCACTAGACATGTGGGAAATTTCAGTTTTTAGCTGTATGATTTCGTATTCTTCGATAGAATGATTATGCTCCAATTTGTTCCTACTTTAGTGCTATTGTCTTTTCATTTCTAGACATCAAGGCATGATAAGCACTTGCAGTATTGCATCTTCAATTTTCTTTGGAATAAAACATTTGATCTCAGTTTTTCATAAGCTCAATTTCGTGCTCTATTTACTCCATCCATCGGCATGCCATCGTAGTGTTTAATTTTCACAGAGTTTTTGTTGGAATCTTATATGAGAATTCAAAGTTCTATGGCCATACTGTTGACATGATTATCTGACTGAATATTGTTTGACATGAGAATAGTGTGGAAATGAAGCACAATCTCCTTAACCCAGTTCAAATTACAAATGTTTCGTGTTTCATGAATGAGTCAATTTTTACATGGATACAACGTCCTCTTTTTAGGGTAGGTAGAGTGAACTAATTGATTTCTACCTCTCTTGGGTACCACCTTCTAGAATAGGGTCACTCTCAAAGCATCATTTTTTATGCATGAAAGGCATTTTTGATATTCCATGAATCACTTGGACTTGCTGCTCACAATATGCCAACTCTGGTACAAGCCTTCCCAACCATTCTAGGGACATTAGTGCCTAACAAATATAGAGTAAATTTCACTTGTTGCAAAAAATAACAATTTTTCTGTTAGTGTCACAAAAAATTATTAACTTGCAAAAAATAACAAATTTTCTTTTAGTATCACAAAAAATTACTATATTATGGAGCTCGTTACAATGGACTACATGTTCCACGATTTCAGGGGTGATTAGTTACAAGTTATTTTGGACAACCATAGAATCCATTTTTCTATCGACATTCTGAATCCACATCATGATTCATTATCAGGACCATGACAGAGTAAAAGGATGAAATATAATTATTTCATAAACTATTAGGTATATATCTCTATAAGGTTTAGAATATACACACTAAATGCGCATGTAAGCCTAAACAAAACAAATCAAAGCCATATGAAGGATCCTTGACAAAAGGCAAAGTAGAGTGGTCTGTTATTGTTGTGTTATTATGCTAGGTAGTTTTTTTCTTCACGAGTTATTAATAATATTTACAAATAAGTGTAGAACACCTTGTTGAGATAGTTCAGTGCAACCATCAAAGGTGAACATTTTAATTAAACAAATGGCTTCTTCAGTAGCTCAGACTTTTGTTTCATTTACATTAGAAAATGAGTCAAGTTATTTTATGATCATTGAAGCAATATTGTGAAGATTCTCAAATAGAAAATTTATCATTTTGATATAGCTTTCCTATCCCATATAATGCCTCAATACGAGGCATATATCCAATCAAACGCACTTTACAAAAACACACTGTAACTTTGATTTTCAAATACCTCCCTTCCTTGCCATTTTGGATTTTGCTATGGGAACTTTTACATCAAAAGTGTTCTTGTCCTCAAATTCTTCTCTTGTATTCTTTCCATTTTGAATTTTAACATCATTTCAAAAGCTACGGGGAACTTAAAATATTCAATGTGTTTTTGGAAACTTAGAATATTGAGTTTTTTTCTAAGTAATTTCTATTCAAAAGAAAAGGGAAATTCATTCTTAAGGCGGTCTCCTTTTCTTTTGAAGGGTACATGTTTACATGAAGTAAATTTTTTCTTAAATTATTATTATTATTATTAGGATTAAATTATTAAAAAAATTTATAATAAATAATATTTTATTTTATATTTAATTTTAGGATATATTTATAAATGTTATTATTATTTTATATTTTAATTACAATTATGAGAAAATTTTATAATGCGTGAATCCGTTTAAGAATATTCTATCATTGTTTCATCACAAACATTTTTTAAAGATGTATAACATTTTAGTTTCGCATGAAATTTCATATCTATCAATAGGTTGAGTAGTTACCTCTAAGTAATACATGTACAATCGGAATTCAACATTAATAATTAATATTAAAACTATAATATGTGAAAATAAAACAATCAATAAAGATGAAATTTTCTACTTACAAGTTATCAAAGTATAGAAACAATACCACCTTCTAACTTTGGTTAGCATAGC
>LPNX010452509.1:10092-74868 GCA_001517045.1 Pseudotsuga menziesii
TCCTTAAACACATCATCACTTCAAAACCAAAAATCCACAGACCAATTAAAGGCGTCATCGCTTAAGCGACGCTTACTAACTCACCGTCGCTTAACTGGCGATTATGAGAATAGCCGTTGCTTCACCGACGCTTGTGGCCACATTTACAAAAAAAAATGTATCCTTGTGATTTTTGGTAAGTTTAAAAAGAGAAATCCATGCGCCGTTGGATTTTTCCGTCAGATTTTGGATCGAAATGTAGTAGTGACTGGAAGGCTTATTTCCGTATGAGATTGTTGTAATCCCCAAAGTTAATCAATGAGTCTTACAATTCCTGGGGGATTCTCATGAATATTACAAATATAACAATATTAAGCAGATTACACAATTTTAGTATTTGGGAAAGCATTATACTTTACTACAAAAAAAGAGATGCAACAACAGGTAAAGACTTGCACAACTCCTCTCGTATGTGTTTCTGGAAGGGGTCCCGTAGGGAAAGTAAAGAATCCAGGTCCCTCCCTTGAACCTTGAAGCGAGGAAATTCTTAGATATTATAACCTTTAGTCTGAAATCCTATACACAACATTTTTGGTCTACCAACCCTTGAATTGCTAGTTCCTGAGTTTTATCTGTAAACATAGCAATATTATTATGAACCTGGGCAGGTCTGACCTATTTTCGGGGCTGCAACTTGTGAAAATCATAGGATATCCAATAATAGATTTGATCCTTATGGCCTATTATAGTTCATCTGTAGGTGTAGCATTCCTCTGTTACTGTAAGGGAATTATGATCTAGACATTTCATCTCCACCACATCCACAACAAAGAAAAAAACATGAATAGAAAAAAAACACAATATATAATCAAGAAAAACACAGAACAAACCTGAAGGTCTAAACATTGATGTCATTCTGAAGGCAGTGGAGACCCAACGTGAAGCTCAATACCAATATTTGTGAGTTTCAATTTCTATCCACCGACACCAATCTCATCACCATGTTTGGAATTTCCTGAATTCCAATTCCATTTACTCTTCTTAGATGTGTCTTCAAGCATCTTCTTAGATTCAGACAAATTAATTACTTGTAAATCTAGTCCTCTTAGCCTAAGTATTCAACACAGACGTAGGTCTGCGTCAGAATTGAACTCCCTGTATAGGTGCTTGAAAGATAAAGAAAGAAAGCAATTCTTTAAGAGCCCAATCCTTTTCAACCAACAATCATATATAACTCAGTGACTGCAACTTGGTGAGACCTCTGGCCCAATCAATTATCATGACCTTTGATTCGCCAAAAATAGAAAGCTAGAGAATTATTTTATTTTTGCGAACCATAAAAGCCCCCATAAGTCTAAAAGTTCATGCAATTGCTTTGTTGGATCTATGAAGATCGAGGTGCATGACACTAATATTATTACTAATAGAAGGTAGACAACTTACAAAAATAACACTTTATTGCCAAATTTGCAATTTTCCATGACACAATTAAAAATGACTAACATAAATGACTAATTCATATTCTTCTAGCTAGTCATTTTGTATGTCGTGACTAAATTAGTCATTTATTTTAGTCATTTTTAACTCAGTCACTTATTATCTAGTCATATTTGTTAACTGGTGACTAAATTAGTCGTTAATTTTAGTCGTTTATAGTTGAGTCAATCAAAATTGCTCATATTTAGTAGTAAATCACTTGGAAAACCTGTGGTGACTAGAATTTTTAGTCACCTAGTAGCTAATTCCTCATTTTGTACTAGTGTGTGGGGCCTCGAGCCACCATAGTTTTGCATGTGAGAGGGATATGTTTCTAATTTAAAGCTTTGATATGCTAAGTGTCGTTATCATTTCCCATTCAATAGTCCATTGCAAAAAGACAAATCCCTACACCAATATTTTTGTGGAAATTAAGGCCAGCAATAGATTAATTTTACTCACAACAATTATCAATTGATCATGCAAAATTGCTCACAAAAGAGACTGAATATGGAGCTGTAACACTAAATTGTATTAACTGAGTGTACAATATCCAACCCTGTAATAACATAGGTTTCTGAATAAATAGAATACATCAATAAATCAAATGCATGAGGAGGCATCCAAATCTAGCATAAAGCAGGCTTACCAAAAATAAGCAAATCCCCCATAGGTGTGAAAAGCTGATCCCAAATCTGTCATGGAGCTCACGAATTGGGAAAAAGGCATAGGCAAGATAAAGAGTCATGGAATGGAAGCTCCTACATGCTTTTTCATGGAGAAAACAGAGGAGGATGTGTAGGACAAAAAACAAGTCAACCTCACCTAGTCTAGCTTTTTCTTTTTCCTTAAAACACTGAAAAAGTAGCAATAAAGCAGAAAAAGCAGAAGGGCACCTAGGAGGCCAGGAATAAAGTAGAATTGATTCCTTTATCTCTCTCATGCGCTACATGAGTCAAATGTGGCAAGTTTGACCTCTATGGATAGGCAAATAGCAACTTGCACAAGGTGGGACACATGAACTAGGCAAATAAGACAAAAATAAATGAATTAATGTCTAAGTGGGTAAACTATGGGTTGATTATTCTAACACCCCCCCTTAAGCCTGAATTATGAGTAATATATCAGAAATTTATAGGGACTAGCAACAAGGCTTAGTCACCCTTTACATACTGCAAATCCATTTAAACAAGGAAAGAGGCAAAACCAACTTGGGAAAATTCTCCCTTAAACATGGACTGTAAAACAAAATTGTAGAATCTTGTCTTCACTCATGATTTCACAGCATGATCATCAATCCCTAGTAGTGATTTGAGATTGCTGAAGGTCTTCTCACAAAATTCTTTGGTGAAGATATCAGCTGCTTGTTCTGAAGATGAACAGAAGAGTAGGTGAATGGTGCCATCATGCACAAGTTCTCTGATGTAGTGCATATGGATCTCAATGTGTCTGGTTCTCTGCTTCTGAACTAGATCCTTGCAGATTCAAATGGTACTCTGGTTATCATAGTAGATGGTATTTGAGTACTCAGGTTCGAAGCCACACTCTCCAAGTAAACCATGCAACCATAAACATTGAGTTGTTGCATTAACAACTCCTCTGTACTCTGCTTCTGTAGATGAGAGTGCAATGGCACTTTGTTTCTTGCTTGACCAGCTGATTGGCCCTTCTGCAAGCATGAACACATATCCTGAAGTGGACTTTCTGTCTGTGCTATCACCTGCCCAATCACTGTCAGTAAATCCAATCAACTCAAGATCAGATTTTTGCTTTATAGAAGATCCCATGTGTCCTTGTTCCCTGAACAAAGTTAAGGATCCTTTTGGCTGCTTTCCAATGGATCTCTCAAGGCTGATCCATGAATCTAGAAGCCACACTTATTGCATAACAAATATCAGGTCTAGTATGTGTCAGATACAACAAACAACCAATCAATTGTCTATACAGTGTATTGTTTACCATCGGTGAAGAATCAGCTTCTTCCAGCTTCACTCCTGAAAGGAAAGGAGTTTTGCTTGCTTTGCAATCCTTCATTTTGAATTTGTTCAGCAAGTCCAAGGCATATTTGGTCTGGTGCACCTTGATTCCAGCTTTGTTTTGAGAGATCTCAAGCCCCAAAAATTGACTTAAGAGCCCCAAATCTGTCATGGAGAAGGCTTGGTTCATAGCTCCTTTTAAGGAAGCAATCTCAGCCTGTGAGCTTCCTGTAATGAGGAGGTCATCAACATATAACACAATGATCATTAATGAACCATTAACTAACTTCAAATAGACATTTGGATCTGATTTGCACCGAACAAAATTCAGTGATAGGAAGAAGCTATCAATCTTGGCATAACAAGCCCTGGGGGCTTGCTTTAGCCAGTACAATGACTTTATCAACCTGCACACAAGAGAAGGGTTAGTAGAAAAAAATTGAGGCTGCTGCATATATATCTCCTCAGTGAGATCTCCATTCAGGAAGGCACATTTTACATCCATGTGATGTACCTCCCATTTCCTTGAGGTTGCAATGGCTAGAGCTAGCATGATGGAATCCATTTTTTCCACTGGGGAAAAGGTCTCATTGTAATCTATGCCATGAAACTATGAGTAGCCTTTGGCTACCAATATGGCCTTGTACTTTAGTGGTGAACCATCAGCAGCAAATTTGGTCTTATAGACCCACTTACACTGTACCAGTTTTCTCCCTGGGGGAAGATCCACTAGCTCCCATGTGTTGCTCTTCTGGAGTGAGCTGAACTCCTCCTTCATGGCTATTTGCCATCTTGGATCTCCTACTGCTTCTTCATATGTTTGAGGATCAGCATCCACCATCAAATAGCATTTTTCAGCAAACATAGGATCCTTCATGCACAGACCATTCTCAAATTGAGATCTAGTCCTCCTTGGGTCATTGGGATCCCCAACTAGCTCACCTGCTGCATGTAGTGTCTTGGATGCCCATTTTGACCTTGTGGGGCTGTTAGGGTCTGAAATAAACTCCTCTCCATAATAAAAATCAGAATCAGCATGTTCAACAAACTCTTTACTTACTTCTTGAGGTTCAGGTGGTGAAGAGGCTTCACCAACCTCCACTTCTGCAAGGGGTTCTTCTTCAAACTGAACACACCTTTCAATGAAGGCTTTGTTTGTGCTCAAATTTATCAACTTGTACCCTTTTGAATCTTCAGAGTATCCAAAAAAAATACACTCTTGGCTTTGGGGCTACGAAGCCTCCCTCTTCTCTGTCGAGATTCTAGCCCATGCCTTTGAGCCAAAAATCCTGAAATGGGTCACATCTGGCTTGTGCCCACTCCATGATTTGAAGGGATTCATACCATCAAGCTGTTTGTGAGGCACCCTATTCTAAATATAGGCTGCACAGTTGATAGCTTCAGCCCAGTACTTTGGTGGCAAAGTTTTGGCCTCCATCATGCATGTTGCCATCTCCTTCAGTGATCTGTTCTTCCTCTCAGCAACACCATTTTGCTGTGGTGTGTAAGGGATAGAATGCTGCATCTGAATACCTGCATCTGTACAATAGTTAATAAACTCAGACTTTACATACTCACCACCATTTTCAGATCTGAGGGCCTTGAGTTTCCTTCCAGACTGGTTTTCAACCAAAGCCTTAAAGACTTTGAATAGGCCAAAAAATTCAGACTTGTGTTTCAGGAAGTGAACCCAACAATACCTAGAAAAGTCATCAATGAAAGTTAATGCATACTTTTCTTGACTCATAGACATATGAGGGAATGGACCAGCAACATCACTATGGATTAGCTCGAGGGGTGCAGAGGTTCTCTCATGACTAGCTCTCTCAAATTTGTGCTCTGGGTGTTTTCCTAGGATACAGCCTTGGCAGACTCCTTTGGAAATTTTTTATCTTGGGCAGCCCTATGACCATTTCTTTTTCACTAAGATCAGATAGATACTTGTAATTTAGATGGCCAAATATTTCATGCCACAACTTGCTGGCTTCATTAGCATGAATGAGAAGAGAAGAGGGGTTTGAGTAAGGTA
Organism: Pseudotsuga menziesii; assembly: GCA_001517045.1. Classification (NCBI taxonomy): domain Eukaryota; kingdom Viridiplantae; phylum Streptophyta; class Pinopsida; order Pinales; family Pinaceae; genus Pseudotsuga; species Pseudotsuga menziesii. Next base: position 15,553 of record LPNX010452509.1, read on the forward strand.
GGAAGTGTGAGAACATGTATACCTTTTGAGCATGATTCGCAACTCCTTTTGCAATGACTCTACTAGTTGAAATCTCTATGATCTCAAATTCATCGGGGGAGAATATGACCTTCTTAGGAGACCCAGTTTGGGTCATCTGGTACACTGACAGGAGGTTGGAGGTGAGACCAGGGACATATAGCACATTGCTGAACTAACCATGATCAAGATCTATCCTTCCTTTGCCTTTACTTTCAGTGAGAGAGTCATCTCCTAGTACAATAGATGGTCCTTTCGACATATCCAGTGAGGAGAAGGCCTCCTTAGTCGAAACCATGTGTCTTGAAGCTCCAGAATCTATGATAAAACTGGGTGAGCTTGATGTGCCAGCAACTAGAGCATGAACTCTCTCTCTGTCATCTGAACTTGATCCTCCTTCTCTCTTCTTTGAGCTTTCTGGAAGGGAGATGCCATTCTTGTCCAAGAGATTGGTCAGCATGTCTATCTGCTTTTTCATACAAGCACACTTGTTCATTTCACCTTTGTTCTTCTTCTTCTGGTTATTCTTCTTGGGACCTTGTTGATCCTCCGGAGACTGTTTCTTGTCTCTCTTTTGCTCAGGTGGCTTTTTAGCTTTCTTTTTGCTTTTTGAATCCACCCTCGAATCTCCAGCAATCAAAGCTTGATCTTTGGATGGTTTGATGGTGCCCATCATCACCAGCTTGTCCTGTTCTTGTGTGAGAGATTCCATGAAATCTGCAAGGCTAGGCATCTTCCAGGTTCGAGCTGTCAGTTTTGTGGCATAGAAGGTTGAAACAAACACTGAATAATCAGGGCCCAGCTTCGAGAGGATGGCCAGTACGAGCTGATCATCTTTCTTTTCAATACCACACTGTTTCAGCTGCAAAACTAGTGCTTTGAACTTGGAGAAATATAGCTGCAGGGATTCAAAGCTTGTTGGACTCAGAGAAATCGGCTCATTCTTGATTTGATGTCCCCTCATCTCATCTGTCTTTCCAAAAAGATCAGCAAGCTTCTCCCATACTTCATTCGGTGATGTCAATCCATCGAGATGGAAAAGGAGGTCTCTAGAAATACTCAGGCACAGGAGGCCATAAGCCTCATCCCTCCTGTTGTGCCATTTTATCTTCTCTGCAGCTGCATTGGGCTCTGCTTCTGTTGCCATAGTCACCCTGTAGAGGCCTTTCGCTCTCAACAGTATCTCCATCTCTTCTTTCCATTCAAAGAAATTGAAGGGAGTCAAGATAGTTTTCTGTGATTGATCCATAGCTTAGAAAATATGTCCCGGCTGTCAGTAGAAGGCTCCCAGTCTTGATGTCAAAGCTGCAAAACAATTTTTGAAGGAGAGAAACAACCTACAATGGCTCTGATACCATGTGGAAATTAAGGCCAGCAATAGATTAATTTTACTCACAACAATTATCAATTGATCATGCAAAATTGCTCACAAAAGAGACTGAATATGGAGCTGTAACACTAAATTGTATTAACCGAGTGTACAATATCCAACCCTATAATAACATAGGTTGCTGAATAAATAGAATACATCAAGAAATCGAATGCATGAGGAGGCATCCAAATCTAGCATAAAGCAGGCTTACCAAAAATAAGCAAATCCCCCATAGGTGTAAAAAGCTGATCCCAAATATGTCATGGAGCTCACGAATTGGAAAAAAGGCATAGGCAAGCTAAAGATTGGTGGAATGGAAGCTCATACATGCTTTTTCATGGAGAAAAGAGAGGAGGATGTGTAGGACAAAAAACAAGTCAACCTCATCTAGTCTAGCTTTTCCTTTTGCCTTAAAACACTGAAAAAGCAGGCAATAAAGAAGAAAAAGTAGAAGGGCGCCTAGGAGGCCAAGAATAAAGCAGAATTGATTCCTTTAGCTCTCCCATGCGCTACATGAGTCAAATGTGGCAAGTTTGACCTCTATGGATAGGAAAATAGCAACTTGCACAAGGTGGGACACATGAACTAGGAAAATAAGACAAAAATAAATGAATTAATGTCTAAGTGGGTAAAATATGGGTTGATTATTCTAACAATTTTCCTGTATGGCTCATGGGAAATGTGTAGGGCCTTAGTTATCACATAAGCCCTTCATAGGAAAAAGTTAACCTGGAAAAGGAATATGGTGGCCATATCAAGATTTGTAACACTAAGGATGGTTGTTATGAACCAAGATTTAAATTAAGGACGGTCTAAGTCTTTACCAATTCCATATAGGTCTCATGGTCCATGCACGGTCTTTTAGTCCACCACATAGATCTTCTGTAAGGAATATTTAACATACATGTGATATATGGTCATCATTTTGAGGATTAGCAAACTAAGGATGGTTTTAAAAGCCCATTCCTTGGTATATGTACACATATAAAATCTCACATTACATATTTTCATAAGGATCTCATGGTCCATTTATGGGGCCCCAAACTAACATACATGCCCTCCATAAGGAATTTTGGCTTTTAAGTGTAATATTGTTAATATTTTGAGGTTTAAACTACAAAGGATGGTTCTCAATTCATGTCCCAAGGTTTGATGTGAAAATAAATGGTCTTAGACCATAACATTTATTTGGAGCTCATAATCCATCCATCAGGCCATAGGCCACTACTAGGGATAAAGCTTTGTTGGTGTGGTGTCTTTGCATGTTAAATTGCGATATTTAGTGTGTGCAAGCAAGTTAGGACACTTATAGAGTATGGTTATTGGTGTAAAGGTCATGGATCCCAATGATTGTTTCTGTCAATGATTAGATCCAGAAACACACTTCATTCTTGATTCGATGGAATAGATTGGAGGAGAATCAAGAATCTACTATGGATGGATGGGAGGATGAAACAATTCAAAGAAGAAAGGATTTTTTGGTTGGACGCATTAAATTGGCTAAACATTTTCTCTGAGTATTATCCCTCTATTCTCTCTGCCCTTCCCTGACCTGAAAAGTAAGAAAGACTATCTTGCTCTTCGTTTAGCTCGTCCCCTCCCCTCCCCCATAAATGGACCTTTATGATCTTCTAAAATATCCTCGAGGTTATGGCCAATGATCCAATTGGTCTTATTTGAGGTGTGTGGGGCTATGCACTCAATGATCATAGGGAGATATGCACTAATTTACATTGTTTGTGGACATGAAATCCTTTTACATTAATAAAATATAGCATCACACAAAAAATCTATCACATGAATCATGATCAACGACATTGACATTGATATATCTGACGTTGTGTCAAACGTTTTCTGAACACAATCCCTAGCGCAGTTCCTTTCGAAATTTCTGGCATTATTCTAGGCGCTATACCTGGATCTATACCTGGCACTATTTTGGATGTTTTCTAGGCGCAATTACTGGCTCTATACTTGGTGCTATGTTGAATGTTTTTCTTGCCAAAATTCATGGTGCAATTCCTGTTGTTAACCCTAAATTAATATATGGTGCTATGCTATTCAGAACATTTTTTGGAGGCTATTCTTGGCGTTATATGGGATGCTTTTATGGACGCTAATTGGGATGCTAATTGGGATTTTATTGGGATGATAATTGTAATTCTAATTGGGACGTTAATTGGGATGCTAATTATCGTCCAAAATAGTGCCAACTTTTAAAAAGGGATGATAATTGGGATTCTAATTACGATGCTAATTGGGACACTTTTTGGGATTCTAATTGGGATGCTAATTAGCATAAAAAATAGCACCAACTTTCAAAAAGGGATGCTAATTGGGATGCTAATTGGAACTCTAATTGGGATTCTAATGGGGTTGCTAATTGGGACGCTAATTGGGATGCTAATTAACATCTAAAATAACACCAAATTTTAAAAAGGGACACTAATTGAGATGCTAATTAGGGTGCTAATTGGGACGCTAATAAGGACGCTAATTGGGATGCTAATTGTCCTCCAAAATAGCACCAACATTTAAAAAGGGACGCAAATAACACCATTCCATGGAAAAGCATCCAATTTGTCTAAAAAATGATGAAAAATACACTAAAAGTGATAGTGGATGCTAAAAAGGAAGCTAAAAGAGACGCTAATCACAGGTTTTTGTTGTAGTGAATAATAAAAATAAAGAAATAAAACCCAAAATAGTTTAATAAAAGCTAGTAAATAGTAAAAATACTTACCATTTTTTATTTTACCATTTGGAAAGCATTTTAGAGCCATTTGTATGCAGATTTCAGGAGAGGATTCCGCAACCATTCATCCACCATTTTTAGATTCGTCTGCTCCAAGTAAATATTGAACTCATTTCCAAGTTTTTCATGGTTTCCTTTTTCAATTCCATGCTAGTTTTAGGGTTTTTGGGGCATTTACCCAAGGGTAAAATGCGCTTACCAGGTAATGCACTTTTCCCTTTCGAGATAGGAATTACTTGCGTGACATCACACATTTTCATGAAAAAAAGCACGGTGGCACCGCTCTGTCCTGAAGGGAGACAGGAGGTGCCGCAAATTCCCTAGAACGTGGTTGAATATAAGCCAAAAGAATAAGTTTTAAGTATTTTCATTGATTGATTCTTTGTTCTAAAGCTTCATTTTTAACTTTTGGCAGGCAATATTCAGCCAATATGGTCATCTGGAAGGAAAGAGAACATGAATTGGATGATATACGAGTTGGGAATGATGTTGGCTCTGTAACTTCTTTGCGTGGGTGTGAGCTTCTAAAATTCTTTAACGTACCCAGCATGAGATCGCAAGTGAAGTTACTGGAGTATATTGTTAGGACATGGAACCGGCCTAAAGAATAATACTTCGAGGTGGGAGCTCATGTTTATAAACTGGAGGTAGAGGACATCTACTTCCTTATAGGTCTATCACGATTGGGAGCACCTATTTCACTGACAGGTCCTCGTGGAGGAGAGATCACTACACAAGGTCTCATCGATTGTTACTGCTTCCCAGGTACCCAAATGTGTGGGAAGAAAATTCCCATCAAGGCCTTCATAGATCTTCCTTTGTGCATAGTACTCTTCACCATGCATCGCATCTCGGGGAGCCAAGGGGCTCACCAAGCTTCACACACACATATGTTCTATGCCATAGAAGCAATGGCACCCACCATTTTCAATTGGGCAGAATCCCTACTTGTCACTCTAAAGGAGCAATTGAATAAATGTCAGCGAGGAGAGCTAAAGCAGTTCAGTTACGACACTATATTAGTGTCTTTTTTCTTTGATAGGGTCCCCCATTTGAGGCCACAAGTGGCCTTCACTGAGCTGAGGGTACAGGATCCTTGTATGTTGCATTGGGTAGAGATCATGGCCCTCCATGGTGGTGGAGGCTCCAAGGTGAAATACATGACCAAGTTCTTCAGGTGGTTAGATGATCATCTCCTCATGATCGAGGACTACGCGTATGAAGGCACCGATTTCCGAGGAGATCCTGATCTAACTCTACCAGTAGATTCCCAATGGGGGGATATTGGTAAGTGAGACACTAAGACATTTATGTTTTTATAATTTTTATGTATGTTGATGAGACCTATATTTCTCCTGCATATGTGGGAAATGCAAGACCTGGAGGCTCATCTCCCATTGACAGGTGAGCAGGGGCCCTCTTTGTTCATAGAGGGGATGATGAGATGAAGAGCTTGAGGATGACCTTAGCTGGTTGACACTGGATATCCTAGGTATCACTGTAGAATACCTCCCTAGGAGGTACCAGAGACACACTACGGGAGTGTCATGCCATTTTGGGTGCTTTCTACACAGAGTGGAAAGGGGTGTCATGTGCTATCACGACCACCATTAGGGTCCCATACTATGTAGACACTAAAATTTATCCAACTTCAGTATTTTTTGTTATTTTGTATATCTAAAATCCAACGTGCTTCAGTCAAGGTCTAGAGACCATTTTTTTGTAAAAACACACTTTATATATATATACACACACATAGACTTATTGGCGACCTATTTGTTTTCAATCATGGAATGATATTTATATGAGTTGTTTTTCTTTTACTGTTTACATCTATTTACAATGAACCATGTTTTTTACTTATCAAATGTTATGAATGTGCAATGTACCAATCCAACATGTAATTGGCCAATGAATCTGCGACTGTGTTACAAGATCTAGGAACATGCTGATAAGTAATAGTTTCAAATGACCTTTCCAACAAATTTACTCTCCAAAAAAGATGAAGCAATAATGGGTTTCAAATGGCATAGACGTGGTTTAAATGAGAAACCACTAGCTGTGACTCCATGAAGGCTACCAAATGGTCAATGTCACGAGATGCAGCTTCCATTAACAAACCTATCACCGCGTGATACTTGACAATGTTGTTGGTGGTCGGACCTATACAAACTACACCTGGACTAACTAGGTCATGGGATTGGGAATATAACACCTAAGCGGTTGAAGAAAGGTTCAGGGTGTGACGAAAAGCACCATCAACAAAACCATAGAAGGCCATCTGATTTGCAGAATCAAAACATGGGAATCAGGATAGACAGTATTGACAAGAAATCAAAACCAAATTAAACAAAAAAACCACAAAAAAATATAAAAGATGTACATATATACAAGGCACTAATGCAAAAGACGTCTCAAGCATAGTATCTTTTAAGGTACAACCCATTGTGAGGTTTCTCGAAAGGTATCCCATCATAATCAACAAGCTCATATGCCCCTTTCTCTAAGACTTTACTCAAGATGAAAGGACCATACCATATAGATTCAAGCTTCCCCTTCCCAAGTTTGTCATGTAAAAACACACTTTATATATATATATATATATATATATATATATATATATATATATATATAGACACAGACTTATTGGCGGCCTATTTGTTTTCAATCATGGATTGATATTTATATGAGTTGTTTGTCTTTTACTGTTTACATCTATTTACAATGAACCATGTTATTTACTAATCAAATGTTATGAATGTGCAATGTACCAATCCAACATGTAATTGGCCAATGAATCTGCAACTGTGTTATAAGATCTAGGAACATGCTGATAAGTAACAATTTCAAATGAACTTTTCAAATAACATACTCTTCGAAATAGACGATGCAGTACGAGGTTTCGAATGGCATAGACATGGTTTAAATGAGAAACCACTAGCTGTGAGTCCATGACGACTACCAAATAGTTAATGCCGAGAGGAAGATTTGGTTAACAAACCTATCACTGGGTGATACTTGACAATGTTGTTGGTGGCTAGACCTATATAAACCACATCTAAACTAACTAGGTCATGGGCTTGGGAATATAACACCTAGGCAACTGAAGCAAGGTTTAGGGTGTGACGACAAGCACCATCAACAAAACCATAGAATACCATATTATTTGTAGAATCAAAACACGGCATAAATAGTATTGACCAGAACTCAAAACCAAATTAAACAACACAACCACACAAAAAGCCAAAAAATGTACATATATACAAGGAACTAATGCAAAAGACATATCAAGCATTGTACCTTTTGAGGTACAAACCATTGCGAGGTTGAACGAAAGGTATCCCATCATAATCAACAAGCTCATAGGCCCCTTTCTCTAAGACTTTAATCATGATGAAAGTACCATACCACATAGATTCAAGCTTCCCCTTCCCAAGTTTGTCATGTTTCTTATCGTAGGTCAGAACCAGATCTCCTTCATTAAAAACACAAGGTTGAACTGATTTATTGTACTGATCCTTGACATGTTTCTTATGTGACTCATTATACAAGGCGACATCCCAATGAGTCTCATGAAGGTTCAAGAGATAAAGGAAACATTCTTCTTCAGTAGAAGTTTTAGGTAGAATCTCTACTGCAAGCTTGAGTGATGGAATTTTACACCCAATAGGTAGGACAACTTCCAGTCCGTAGACCAACTGAAAAGGTGTAAAACCAATAGCTATTTTGACTGAAGTTCTGTAAGCCCAAAGTGCAGAAAAAAGAGTTAAGTTCCAATTGGATTTATGATCTCCAACCATATTACAAAGAATAGTCTTCAAGACCTTGTTAACATGGATGATTTTAAGGAACCATATTTAAAAGTGTATAAATGTTGACGAATCTTACCAACTCTTAAAATGCCAACTATAAAATGTTTGGCAATATTTTTCAAAAATATTTTAATTTCCAAGGATTTATATCATTTATATAATAATTTGGCGATTTTTAGGGTGAAAAAATTTTACCCCATCAAAATTGGGCGAAACAGGGCTTCAAAAAATGCAAAATGGCGAATCGTTTTTCTGGAGAAAAACCCCTAAAAATAGCCCAAAGGCTAAATTTCGCCCCTAAAATTATCCCTGGCTTTTACTGGATTCAACCTAACCATTAGCTTGTGGGTAGTAGGGGGTTGAGTTTTCATGACGAAAACTCAACTTGGTACTCAACTCATCAATCATATGATTATAGAAATGAGATCCATGATAAGTCACGATGGTTTGTGGAACTCCAAACCTAGCTATGACGTGATTAAATAAAAAGAGGGCGCCAATATTACCATCCTCTGCATATGTAGGTATTGCCTCAGACCATTTTGTAAAATAATCCATAGCTACGATGATGTCACCCATGCCTTTCGGCTGAGGTAGGCTTACAATGAATAAAATGAATCCCCCATTTGGAAAAAGGGACAACGACAATGACAGGGTGTAACAGAGTACGGTGGGTGCACTTTTTTGGATATAAAAGCTGGCAAGGTGGGAATTTTTTAACCACCTCATGACAATATTTGAAGATTGAGATCCAAAAATACCTAGCATGAAGGATTTTATGAGTTGCAGCCATCCCAGAAAGATGACCACCACATGCTCTAGAGTGGCAATCATTCATGACTTGGTCAGCCTCGTCATGAGTAAGACATTGTCGAATGATAGATTCAATACCACACCGGTATAAGGTGTCATTAAGAATGAGGTAATACTTAGTTTGGTGATGAATGAACCAATGATCGTCATGGGATAGATTGGGATAAAATCTTTGGTTCTGCAGATATATGATAAAATCTCCATACCACGGGCCAGTCATGCTTTTCAGGAACAAGAATTCACCTGTAAATGAATCACTGGGTTAAGCTTCTATGATAACATGGGGAAGGTCACACATCAAATCCGCAAAGACCAGAGACTTCTTGGAAGTGGTCTTAGCAAATTCAAGATCAAATTCCTGTAGGATGATGATCCAACAGGAATATTTCCCCCCTAGGATCTCACTGGTGAGAATATAGTACATAGGGTTTTGATATGCAAGCACAGTAGTAGTGCGAAGTAATATGTAGTGACAGAAATGTTGCACAACGATGACCGTAGCCAAGGATAACTTCTGCACATGTGAATAACTGGTTTTGAAGTCAAGAAGACTCTTAATGAGGTAATATATCACATGTTCTTGGCCATTCAAATATTCCTGAACTAAAACCATGCCAATGGTAGTAATAGAGGCAATAATGTATAACATAAAATATTTTGAATAATTTGGGGGGTGCAACACAGGTGAGTGCATTATAACATGTTTCAAATTATCAAAATCTCTTTGATCTTGATCATGCCACAAAAATGGAGTGTTCTTTTTCAAGAGACACATGTAACCATGCATTTTCTCTGCAAAATTGCACTTGAAACGACGAAGAAAGTTTTCCTTCCCTTGCAAACTTTGGAGTTCAGTAATATTTGTTGGAGGTGGTAAGGCCACGATAACAATAATATTTAAGGGATCGATTCGAATTCCATCCCTAGAAACAATGGAACTAAGTAAACGCCCAGCTTCAACACAAAAAACAAACTTGTGTGGATTGAGCCAAATATCATAATGATGACATTGAAGGAAAATGTGTCTAAGATTCCCTGAATGGTCTTCCTATTGCTGTGAATGAGCAAGTAGGTCATCCAGATGCGGTTCCACTATGTGTTTTATATCATGAAAATAATATGACATAGCTCGTTGGAAGGTAGCTCCGACATTTTTCAAACCGAAAGGTTCCCCATGGATAAATAAATGCCATTTTTTGCTGCTCAGTGGGTAATATCTCAATCTAATTAAAGCTAGAAAATCCATACATGGAGGAAAAAATGATACTTCTAGCACAGTTATCGATGATATGATCGATGTGAGGGGTAGGGAAGTTTTCCTTTGGAAAATATTTGTTCAGGTCCCTAAAATCTATACAAACCCTAATGGTGCCTTGCTTCTTGGAAACAAGGACAATATTAGACACCCATTCAATTAAAGGCACAGGATAAATAAAACTAGCTTTCAAAAGCTTCTCAACTTCAGCTTTAATGGCTGCAACTTTCCTTGGGTGGACTTGGTGAAGTTTTTTCCTAACAGGTCTTGCCGTCGAGTATGTATTGATCTCATGTACAACAATAGATGGATCAATCATGGTAATTTCTTCATAAGTCCATGAAAAAAATCGTGAAATTCCTTAAAGAGAGCTCAATTTTCTTCAATTTCCGTTACCGAGCAATTTCGACCTATGTGGATATGCTGGACAACACCTTGCTTAACCAATATGTTGAGGGAAATTTTTTTGGTAATGTTGCACAAATTCCCTTCAGAATCAACACCTTGCAGTAATACAGGTGTTTGTGGAGTCTCAACTATATCAAAACTATTCAAAGAAACAAAATATGAATCTACAAAACTAGAATTAGGAAGAAACGATGATTGATGATGAGAGTCTTCCCATAAAGATTCATCCAGACTCATGATATACATAATGGACTCATATGATGAAAAATTCCATGAGATATAATCCAAAGTTGGGAGAGGGGAATCTAGCCAATAGGGTAGATGGTAAGGATCAAATGCTACTAGATGATGGTCATCTATGTAAGCATTAGAAACAAACTGAATGGCATCATACAGGGCTTCGTACGGGCTCATAGAAGATAATTCAACAATCTATTTTCCTTTCAAAATGCCCCCGGTCACGGAGGATATCATTTTTACCGTGGTAGTTTCTATACTAGGAGGGGCAGTGCTGGATGGAAAAAATCTCATGAGTGAAGAATAATTCAAAAATCCAACTCCTACAAATTGATAGAGAGAAGGTGACTGCCCCAACATGGGAACATTATTTGTCATGGAAGCAGTAGCATCTGTTGAGCAATAATCAATATGGTCTATGGTCACAATTTTCACTTGATGTGGGAATTAGACCATGCAAAAAACTGACTATGCAACGACTGTCATAGAATAAAACCAAGTCCTGCCTAAAAACAAGTTGTAATCGAGAGGAGCATCGACCACTTCAATATGGATAGAAACATTTCCCCCCCCTAGCTTAATGGACAATGTTGATAGTAGACCATGGGGTTTAAAACCATGCTCATCGAAATCCTTAAGGGTGGTTAGTGACTTACTAAGCTTAGGATAACCGATGGCTCTCCATCAAGACGGAGGAAAAATAAAGGTGCAAGATCCCTCGTCCAAGACGGTATGATGGACCTTTCTACCCACCACTCTAGTAGAAATTTGAAAAGTGAGCTGATGGGATAGCCTCGATTTGTAAGTCTCCACATTGAACGTGGTCATAGTGTAATTATCAGGATCGCAAGATCCTAGGGCTCACAACAAATTCTTGCACTATGTAGGATAAATTTGGAGTCCTTCCAACATGGACATAACATAGGGTACTTGAACAAAGTCTTCAACAACATTATAAAATTAGGAAGCTCAAGAACTAGGATTGAAAACATTTTTTACAGATCGTACTCTTCGGGGGATGCAAGATCATGTCAAAACTAGGTTTCTCAATAGTGAGAGGACCATTAGAAGAAGGTGGAGGAGCAAGGTTGAAGGTAGGAGTCTTCTCGAAAGAAACACCCTCATCTTTCTTCTATCTTGCTTTGTCATATGTCTGACTTCTGGTAGTCAATGCAACTGTTTCGGCAGACATCATATGAATGTATTCTGTAGAGGACGAAGGACCATGAGAAGACATATGATCAATTATTTGTTGCTGGGACGGAAAGGGGTCAGTCAACAATGCTGGTGTGGGGTTACTTTTCAGAAATTTACTAATCTCTTTACGATGAGAACACTCCTTCGTGAAGTGATCATGTCCACACAATAAGCAAGGATATTTCTCTTTTGGTTTCGGTTTTGCATCATTCTCCGAGGTTGATGTTTTGGTGTTCTCTTGTTGGTTTCTAGGTTTTTTATTCTTACCTTTTCCTTTCTTCTTATTACTAGGTGACTGTGAGGATTGAATTGCATTCACCTCGGTGGAAACCATAGGAGCATAAGAAGTTGTAGTTGAAGCACTATCTATTTTGGAAGGCTTGGCTACGGATGAAGGTTAGATCGTACCAACAACACCATCCACAAGAGTCTCTTCAGGTGGATTAGTAGGGTCAGTGCTGGGATAAGGAGCATTAGGAATCAGATCATACAAGGTTCCATATTGAGAATATACTAAGTCTAGATACTGGGCCTGACTAATAGCTTGTTCTTCTGTGATGACACCACCCATAGCCACATCCCTGGAAATAGAAGGAAACAAGGACATGGTGAACCAGTCAGCTAAAAGTTTATATGGAATGGGATCCTTGATTAATCTTCGACGCCTCCTCCACTCATGGATGTGATCTTATATGCGAGTAGAGGTATTTTCCAAAGAGAGGTCAAGAGGTCTGTACCAGTTTCATACTGAACAGGTAAATCGAAGTGAGTGAGAAATAAAGTTGCCAAAGAATTGAAATCCACAAACGAATGTTGTGGAAGTTCAATATACCATTTTGCGGTCGTGATGGTCAATGTTCTCTGGAGGAGTCTCAATTGAATAGAATCATCCATAAGGGAGATGGATGAACACCACAAATGGAAAGTCATCACATGATTCTTGGGATCTTCTCTTTTCTTACTATTAATTTTTGGAATAACAGACATAATTTTGACTAGGATGGTAGGCCAAAATGGATCATGTTGAATGGGGTCATTTATTAACTTGGACAAGTCAGAAAAAACCAATGTAGCTTAAAACAAAATTTGTCAGCTGGGTTGTAATTAGTTATAATACTGATAAGGCAAAGCCACCCCTATAGGACCAAAGGTCTATTGAGGTTTTTCTTAAAACCCACCAAATTGTTGCTGGTTGGGAGCATTTTGACCCATAAAAGGTGGTTGCATATGGTTAAGTCCAGCTTGAGGTCCGTAAGTAGGTTGAGCCCATTGATTGGTAACTCCTCCAGGATAAGGGACATATAAGGGATTATTGCACTATGCCTCGCTAATATATTTATTACTAATGTTAGGTTGTTTCAGAGGGGCCCAAGCTGATGTAGGAGGCTACAAAGCAAGACCAATAGGGACAAAACCAGTATGACCACTAGGTCCAACAGCTGGAAGGGGAGGATGTGAAATATTATGTAGAATATGTACATAAGATCCTTTGGGTGTTTGTGATGTAGGAGAGATAAATTGAATTCCAACATTCGACAAACCTATGGGAGGCATAGAAGCACTTCCCATATGTGAATTCGACAAAGGATTTTGGACTGACTGAGGCACTCTCGAAGGAGTGGCAAGTCTAGACACCATAGGTGTAGGTGGATGATTGGATGGAATAGCACTAGAATGAATATTTAATGACCTACCTAAAATATCACTAGGTAAAAGGTAGGGAAAGGGTATTCTAGAGTTTGGGGTCAACTCCATAGCTTACACATTCACGGTAGTAGTGGTACCGAAATGAGAGATAGCTTGACCGAGGGTAGTTTCCAAAAATGGAACATTGGGTCCAAATATAGGAGCCACCATTTCATCGGGTTGAAATTGATTAAGCCCAGATCCATAAGGAGTTATAACGACAAAAGAAGCATTCCGAGAGGAGGGTTGCTTCGCTAATGGTCGTCCTGATAGTTTTGTCAAGGGATCATTAGAAAGAGGAGATTTAACTACTTCCTCTTCAACTAGAACTCCTTCCATTTTTAGCATTTAAGCACTCCCTACCTCAGAATTGTTCTCCATGTCTCTTTCCATGGGAGGTTGAGTCGAGGGATTCAAAGGATTTTCTAGTGATAATGCTTGTAACCAACGAGACCTTATCCACAGGAAATCAACCAGTTTATAAAAATAAAACTGGTCTAAAAGGTAAAAATCTCTATCTAAGTAAGCAAGAAAAACCCTACTCAGGCTAAAGTAATAAGCATAACTTGTGATAGGAGTGGTAAAAATTCAGGATCCTCACGGGATTGTCAAACTACCACAACTTGCGATATACTGTAGGGTCCAACAGTGAAACATGACAAGGAGGATTGGGATCATACCCTTTCTTGAACACCTGACTACCTGGACAACATGTGCATACTAATATCCCTAAGTTCTGTTCTTGGTGTATTGCAGTGATAGGACGGTCAAAGGTCTATGCTCAAATGGTCTTAGGAACCCTAAAAGTGTCTCCATATATACACAAGGTATCTAGGATCTTGAATCCATAGTAGTGCTATCTAATGCAGAACCGTTCGAAAGGGGCATTTCGATATACAATTGAGTACATGAAGTACCTTTCTATATACATCAAGGGTATGTGAAAGGTCGTTCTATGTACTAGCAGTATGTGGAAGAACTACACGTTCCCTAGGATGTAGTGCAAGAAAAATAACAACAACCCCTACACTTAAAGATGTCAGAACATGTCTCTAACCTATCACACCTTTCTATAAAATTTTTAGTCTAAGTCTACCATTTGATTTTAAATTTCATGATTAGGTGAATGCATGAGGTGAGTACATAAAAGTAAAACCATGCAGAAATGCTTGTGCAAAAATTTTCTTCCACTTTTCACAAAAATGCCCTACTTAAGAGAGAGATAGAGGTTCGTTTCCTACTTATTGAAAATGACAAAAACCCAAGAAAACAAATACATTATTATATCTTCAAATCATATTGCAAACACATCATGACTTCAAACCAAGAAATTTCAAAGGAAAAAGACGAGATATCTTTTTGAAATAAAGACTATGATGATTACTCAACACACCATATTTTTTCAAAACTCTTCAAAAATGAAACTAAGAAACACACATCACACTTTATTTTTGTTTGAGAGTAAGAACACCTAAGAAGAAATCAACAAGTAAACACTTGAGAGTCTGCAAGACCAATCAAGTCTCTATGAACTCAACCTTAAGCTTCACCTAGACCTTTCCTTTAATTTTCCAAAATCAAAGAATGAAAAAAACCTTAAATCAAACCAATGAAGAATAAAAGCTAATCTACTTTATTTCAATTTGATTAAACAAAATTCAGATATTTGGATCTACACTTCCTTTTCATAATTCTTCTTCAACCAAAATAAAAACTACAAGAGGCTCATAATACAACTCAACTTTGTCCTTGGATATATAACCTAACCAAGCCTTAATGAATTCTCATATTTTGATTCATAGAATAAAACTAACAGACACAAGCCAGAACAAGTTCATAAATAAAAATACAAATTCCAATTTTGAAAAGCGCATGGGGATTGAAACCCTACCTGGCATTGCTTACTGAAGTTGTTGTACATAGCGTTACTAGTCTGGTAATGCCTATTGCCAACTGGAATAGAGCAACAATAACTCTTCTGGTCCACTATATCTACGCAGCGGCACCACTTGTTTCCTCTGCAGAAAGTGCGGCGGCTGCTCTTGGTACACAAACTAGGTGCGGTGGTGCTTGCAAGTTCCAATACAAGACATAGGGTGAAAAATACAATGTTAGATCTCAATTTACTGGCATCAAATGATAGTAAACAACCAAGAAATAAAGCATATGAGGAAGATCTGGACAAATCTAAGCAGATATGATCAATTTCAAAACAAATCCAACTAAACAACTAGTAGATCTGATTAATAAAGAAATTGAAACTTGAAGCAAAGGAAAGAACTGATAACTAAGAAAGACCAGAAGTTCTAAACACTATCCCCAGCGGAGTCGCCATATTTTTTATTGGAAATTCTCACCTTCTACGGACAAAAGTTGTTTCCCTAGCATGAAGTCTTTACAACTAGAACAAATGAGTTGCAACAATGAGAAGTACTTCCCCTAATATTGATAGATGCTTGGAATATATATTTCACCTCTCGCAAAATGTAATGTACCAGTCTTCTAGAATTTTGTATCTCCACACATTCGCTTGCAGAAAGCACACCACAAAATCTGTAACATCCCTAAAAATTCATAAATAAAAACAAAAATTATTTACTACACGTAACTTAGAAGTTATAATTCAAAATTCCTTTGTCATGCGCTACTGGCGTTATTAACTAATTGCAAGAGTCATGTACTTATGTTATTATCGGCTTGCTTTACTTTGTGAACTGTCGTCATGCCATTACTTGGTGACATAAAAATCTGACGTAAAGGATTTGGTTGAACTTGATGTTGTAAAATAGTTTGTCGTTGTCTTTTGCTTGATTCTACTCTTGAGCTGTACAAGGGATAGGTCATGGTCTTACTTAGTCATCATGACTAATGCATGAACCTCTGTTTAACTAATGTGCAAGCGGGTGAGGTTACCTCAACATTACAGCTAAAGAACAAACTCTATGCTAAAACACCACGAGGGACAAAGAAAAGGAAATCCTAAGGTTTGGACAAGGATATAGCCTTAAACCATTTTTATCCTTTTATTATAAATAAAATTCCTAACCCAAGGAGCCTTCTAAATACTCAAAATTTGGTGCAAGTTAACATATATATAAACAAAAATTGATGTACCAAAGGTTATAACAATCAACAACGATAATTCTTTGTTGGTTAGGTTGAAACTATATACAATGGATTTTAATGTACTATGCAAACCAATTCGTGGAAAGTTAAACGAGGTTTTGACCTTTGCACTGACAAAATGGTTGAATTAAATATGATGGGGAAAGGCAGGGTACAAGTCATAAAATCGGTCCCTATCAGACCATGTGATTTCTATATGATCTCCAACTGTCAGCAACAAGGGTGGTGTAAAACCCTAGAGGTTTTAATGCATCTTGAACTCTGCGCTGGTATTTTTGATCAGATTCCAGATGAGGTTAATAGTTCCCTCATTTTCTCAACTGGCCTTCAGCTTCTTGACCTTGCTACTCCACTATCTCCAAATAGATATGGAGGAACCACCAAACTTGACCCTCGCCACATTCTGCAATAGTATATTCTCGATTCATTCATAAATGGAGGATGCCATTCTCGTTTTTGTGGTGACTGGAGATTTCTGAACATCGAGAAGGAAATTAGTTAACTGTAATTATCTTCTTTGTTTTCTTCCTTTGTACAAGGATTCAAACTATGATTTAACTTCCATACTGTGTATTGTATCTGCAGGGTGATTCTCTAGGACTAGGGTGTGGTTTGGATTCTCGTCGAGAAGACCCTCTTACCTGGTAAGGCCCATGTATTTCCTTGCGTGGCTCTATGGAACCAAGTTGGGTCTTGTGGTGTGTTTTATTTTCATGGCGTTGGGGTTTCCAACTCGGTGCTAGTTTGTAGATGTGGAAGTGATATAATGCTTTGGTATAATATGTATATTCACTAGAAGGGTATTTTTATCACCCGTGGATTCTTTTAAATGACTATGCCACTATGTATAATTTTGTTGGTTCTAAACTCATTGATACCGTAAGAACCCATGAGGGTTTTGATTCTGCAACTATTTTTATTTCACCAACTAAGCGACTGTGTAAATTTCAGAATGTAAATAGATCATTTCTTATGGAGTCTTGCGACTATGCGACTTTCCTTTTAGAGCTATGGGTTTTAAAAGTACTTCTATTTCGATTCTGGAAATTTTATTTACATAGTATAAATCTTCAACTTGTCTAACCCTGTGAGGAATTCATGGTTTTTAGTTTATTTATAGTTGTCAATAATGAGGTCATGAGCCTTTACTCTGCCAATTTTGTTTTTGGGCTTAGAAAGCCACTCTAATCAAAGTTTTTTTTATTAAATTGATAATGTAATGGTTACATTGCTGTAAAGACTTGTCAAGGCTATCTGTGAGCAATAATGAGGTTGTATTATGGTTGTCATATAGCGACTGTTTATACAATCGCTTAATTCATTGTTTCTTTAACTGTTTAGGTTTGCTGTAACATGATAAGGTCGTGTAGCCTTACTATCGATTCTTGTTTTTGGGATAAGAAGCCACTGCCATAAATTCATTACTGGTTTGATATTATAATGGGTACATTGTGTAACCATGCTCGTGAGGGTTTGGTGTAAACGCAATGCTTTGTTCATTGCATTTTAATTCTTTTAACAAGTCCTCCATTTTTTTTACAAAATGGAATGCCAACCTTACGGTGAAGCCATAATGTAATAAAGGAGTTTGATGATATAAACAACATATGAGGTTATTTTACTGTTCATACATTGTTTATAGTTAACCTATCAACCGAAGAGAATCAGATGTGGATTCTTTGACTTTCCATGTAGGCTTGGAGACAAGGGTCGTAAGGCCTCTGTTAGCTAATTTTTTTTAGACTTACTTCTTGAAGGGGTTTCTATGAGGGCTTAAATAACTCTTTGTGTATACAGAGCTTGGTTATAAAAATAATTGTTGTGTCAATTTCCTACTTTTCTTTACTTGGTTACAGTTTATAGATTGTACCGTTATTATAATGGATTATCAATTATATCATTTTTGGTTTTGTTCTTAAGATGAGATCATGGTTATAATTATATGAAAACCTCATTTATACTAAAATCTATGCTGAAGTAGAAATTCTCTGCTATGTCTATTTCCTTTATAATTTATAAATGTTTTAGTGAGATTCTCGTGAGAGCTTTTACTTTGAGTATTTAAATTTGTTTTTGTATGTTTAATAGGCCATGAAACTTTAGGTAAAATTCCATTATTATTAAAAAGAATTAAAACTCTGTTTAGTTACATACTGTTTCAAACTTAAATAAGCCCTAAGGCCATCTATAACTTCCTTCTGCAAGCGAAATATTACAGAAACAACACCAGCTTGACCTGAATCCTGTAACCAGTGCTACGATTTGTCAATAATCTCGATTTGGTGTTATTAAACAATTTAATCATTAAGAAACTGAAACTATCTTAGTTATTACTGACACTTATCCTGGAAATATTATTGTAGAAGCAAGGGTATTAAGGAGGAACTTAAATTTGAACATTATAAGATACAGAGCAAGCTTAAATATGTATAAATCTTATTTGAGATTAAACCCCTAATTAGTTACAGTACTATAAGAGAGTTATGTTCTTAAGTATAATCCAAAACTGATACAAAAAGAACATTATTTAGGTTATGAAATATTTTTACAGAAACTACTAAACCAATGGATCTATCCTTTAAATCGACTACCAATAAATATAGTTCCTAACAGCTTCTAGATAAATAGATTAGAAAACATCCTAATTACAATTCCTGAGCATATTTCAAAATGAAAGTACAGATGAAGAAATTAAAGAATAATTGAACCTGGATAGAATGCAGAAAGGGGACAAACACCCATGGGAGACTGTTCCACCCAACCTTATCCTGAAGAAGCCAAAGTTACTTTCTTAGGACCCCCAAGCCTATTTAATGAACCACTAGGATGAATATATCTTGCCACAAAACTTGTGCAACTTAGCACTCAGTAGTAGACTTAACTTAGGAAATCACTTTACCTATCCCCTCATCAAATTCCTTGTGTACCTGACCTTTCAGTTTGTAGCAGTCACAAGGTTCATTCACTTAGAAATAAAAATGAGTAGAAATCCTCCTACTCAATTTGATGGTTTATATAAGATTTCCTAGGTCTTTGGGTCAGTTTTTGGGATTAAATGAACCACCAAGTGAGTTCCCTCTCTTAGGGAATATGACCACTTTTTTAGGGATTATGCTCCCGCAACAACTAGAAAGTGAAATGCTAGTGCTACCACTTGTCAACTCACATTCTACAACTGCTCCTTCCTCCTAGTGGGTCAATCAACACTCATTTAATAGTCTCCCCTAGATAGGTGTCTCCTTTTATTAATTATAAAAATAAATAATTCTTCAATTATAGTCATCCTTGACCCACTTGGTCATAAAATTTACAATAAATTTAACATAGTGTTTTTACTGAAATAAATAAAAAATATTTGTTTTTCAGTTCTGGGTATGTTACAAAATCATATAAGATTAAAAGTACCAAGTATGATCTATAATCCTATACTGATTACTAAGGAATTCAATAATCAAACAAGTGATCAATACACAATATATTTCATGGGAAATGAACTTTCATTGAATTAACATAATAAGAGAGAGAAGTAACAACTAATATCCTTAATGTTTAGAGATCTCTTCTCAAACCAGATATTGACTCCAAAGATTCTGTTGATTTATTGGTCAATACTGAGAGGGGGGGGGGTGAATCAGTATTGTTATAGTTTTACTATTTTAACCATTTTTAAATCTATTATTAGAAACATATAACAACAAGAATACACATAACACAATTTTAACGTGGAATCCCAATAGGGTAAACCACCAATATGTCCTATTGCTGCAAAATTGTTAATTACAAATAGTTTTTCCTGCTACTATAGACAAGGATGGTATTACACGTAGTTTACAAATACCAATTGGAAGGAGGCTACGACCCCTTGGTTTATTAGCTACGACTGGAAGGATGCTACGACACCCTATTTACCAATGCCAATTGGAAGGAGGCTACGATCCTCTGGTTTATCAGCTGCTACTGAAACGATGCTACGACACACTATTTACCAATTCCAATTGGAAGGAGGCTATGAACCCCTAGTTTATCATCTTCTACTGAAAGGAGGAAGCAACCCCCTGCAGGCTTGTTTCTTGCCCTAGCGCCACCCTGCCTCCCTAATATGTTTTCTGTAATATGTTAGATTTCCTTTTCCCTCCATTCTCTGTCACACCCACTGGTCTCTGTCTTATGCTATGGATACATCGATCTAGATGAAATAGAACCCTTCTCTCATTCATACTTCTGTGTATAAGTATATACATGTTTCCTATGGACAGATATCTTTATTCTGGAAACATACCCTTTCACAATCATGCCTTTTCAAATCTAAGTCACACCTTTTCAACAATCTGTGACTAATAATTTTTAATTAAATAATTAATTTAAAAACTTCATGATCACTTCTGATTTGTGAGCTCCCTTCTTCTTTGATCATAGGATTCATAAAACCAATGCCTATGGAATTCCTCTCCTCCATCAGCGGAAATACTCTATCTTCAGACCTTTGAGCTTCTCTTTTTCTCACACCTGTGGGTTTCTTTTCTTCCTCTGCTATCTCTCTACAAGATATCTTCATCGCAGGCTCATATGTACACATTTCTCTCACAAAACACGGTCTTCTCCTTCCATCTATGGGTTTCATGTTGGACATTCTTCTTTACCATTTATGGACGTACCTCAGAATTCGTTTTCGCACCTCTATCCAACGTTTGGAGGTGCTTCCACATTGCCAAACTTCTTTTCGCATGATCAACTTCCTGATCCAATCTCTAAGTCAATCTGGATCGTCGATCTAACCATCGATTTCGACCTCAAAATCACCTTTCCCAACCAAGATTTCCTCATCAATGATTCCCCCCGTTGATCTTCGTCGGGCGTTTTCCTGACCATCAATCTCGAGATTGCGGGATGGGGGATGTCAAATGTCCTCTTTTTCCTTTTCGTAAACTCCTTTACGCAAGCTTCTTTCCACATGCTCCTTTCCGCAAGCTCCTTTCCGTAAGCTTCTTTCTGCAATTTTGCTTCCGCATTGTCGATATGTTTTAGTGAAACTAACTTTAGCCATTCGATATTTCCATATTGCGGGATACGGGATGTGGAAACATAACATTTCTTTTTGCAAGCTCCTTTCCGCAATTTTTATTCTACACCATCAATCTTTTCCAGAGTCTTTCCTGACTGTTGATCTTGCGGATTGCGGGATGCGGGATGCGAAATCACACTTTCCTATTTTGGACTTCCTCCATTTTCTTCCACAACTTTGTTTCTACATTTTCCTAGACCATTGATTTCCTTGCAGATTTACCCCTGACCATCTGATCTTGATATTTTGTGGAACTTTGGTTTTTCCTCCTATCTTTTGCGAGATGCTTCCAAACCGTTAGATATTGTGTAGGATGCTTCCTAACCGTCCATTCTAGAACTAATTTGGATCTGCATTCTTTCTTTGCGAATTATACAAAAAATGATCCTCATTCATAGGATCTCATGTAGATAACTATGCCACCTTCATCATCGTGCCATGTCATCACTACCTTCGTCTATGCCACCTCAGCATCATTCCATTTTATCTTTACTTTGACTTATGCTGCATTAACTCTGCCATGGTATATTTTGCTTATCCTTTGTACTTCATAAACAATTTTTCCATCACTACCTTGTTCTTTCATCATCATTAACACACCATCATATTCCATTTCATTATATATGTCATGCCACATCCTCAACTATGCCATGCAATGCCATCATATGTGTCATGCCTCATCCTCAACTCTACCATGCCATGCCATCTCTACTTTAGTCTTTCACTGAGTTTGTCCTGCCATCATATCCACTGGTTATTCCTTTGTCATTCGTGAACACCTTTGACATAAATGACAACTATATACTCAAATATACCAACAATATCCCCCTTTGGCATTGATGGCAACCTCTAAACACTCTCCCCCTTTGACAATAATGACAAAGGATAACCTGTTATGCGAATGCTGCACTTATTTTGATATAGGATTTCATGTCTCTCTTCTTTTTGACAACTCCTCCTATCATCATATCTCCCATTTCAATGAAGTTGGTTATTTAACCAATGTATTATCATTTATCTTAACACTTCCTGTTGAATGATATCTTAACTGATAGGTCCATGTACTCCCCCTATCACTGTACTTCTTCTCCTTTGTCAACATTTTTGTGACAGAGTTTACACTCAACATTTTTTCCAACCCTCTTCCATTTTATGTTCTAGGATACATGTTTAAAAAAAAATACTCTATTCTTGCTGCCATATCTAATGGTCTATTCTACCTGTAAGTTAACTGGTTTCCACTTTTACCAGAATTCCTTAAGCCTATGCATTTAGATCTTCATATAAAAACATAGCATATTCTGCTGGATTCTTTTTAATTTTTAGATCTATATTATCAACTATCCAGGGACCCATAACTTCAAATCCTCAACACAGAGATTACTTCAGTTTATTACATAGTTTCTTTGGTCTCACTATCTTCGACACAAAGACTCATAACCTCAACCTTTTTCCTTTTTCAATGTTGAACTCATATTGCTACCTTATCAATAGACTGAAATTTTATTTTTACACTTGAGTTTTCTTCTACTGTCAACAATTTATGTGTCATGACTTCAAATACTAAGTGAACATAATATTTTTTATCTTCTATTTTATTACAGACATCATGGCCTTCATGATTGTCACATTTTTTTGTTCTCACGGTACTTCATACTTTCTCTTATGTCATCAATACACCAACCTTGATCATCTATTGTCTTTGAGGAAGATAGCCTTCAGTATATTTCAACATTAGACACCAATTGAGTTTTTTCTTAGATACCAATTGGATTTTTCTGAATTTAACTCCCGCCGAGTATAAGATCCCTTCTAATGTTATTTTTAGGGTTTTCTTTAAATCATGAGATACCTTTTTAGAAAAGGATCCCACAGTTATCACTACATCCTTCTTCAACACCTTCATATTTATTGGTGTATTCTTTTATATCTACATTTTTCTTTTCCTCATAAAGGATGTCATCCTTATTTATGCCTCTATTATGCTCATCGTTATCTTTGGAGACCTCACTGATGTTTGAAATATTTATCTCTTCTACATCTTTGGAGTCTTCCTTTCTTCTCCACATCTTTCCATGAGGTATTCTGCTTATTGGTTTCTCGGTTTTCACCTTCCGTACCTTCTTATGAGTTTCCTTGGAAGGCCTGGATGTCCCATTCTTGCAATGTCTTGCAAAGTGTCCAATATTGTGACATATGAAACAAAAAACATGTCTTTTTCTATTAGAGATGTTGGTGTCTTCTTTCCTTATCAACCCTTTATCTTCCTCTTTGATTATACAATCATCATCCTTGTGACCAAACTTGTGACATCAATGACAATATCCATAGAATGTATGTTTGGAGAATCTTTGGTTTTTCTGCTTGTAATGACTCTTTTCTTTTGCATGTCTTCTGAATTTTTTTTATCTTGGGAGGATGAGCAGAATTATGATAACTAGACTTCAATTCCATGTGATTCTTCTGCTGCTTGGGTGTATCTTTGGAGGAATAATGTTGACATCCAACATTTTCATGAATTATGGAGCTTGATCATTTATGATTATATTCAATACCTATTTTATCCCTGGGGGATATTTTTAAGCCGAGGACTTTATTAAGAGCTTCAGTACTTTCCTTGAACTTCTCACTAACAGTCAGCTCATATTTTAGCTTCTTTACTTCTTCCTTGAATTCAACAACTTTTTGTTTTAAGCTCTTGACCTCTTTCATACTAGCCAACACTTGTTGTCTTGAATTGCGTGGCTCTTCTTGGAGGGTTTTGAATTCCTCTTCTTTTGACTTCTTCCCTTCTTGATATTTTGACAATTTTCCTTTCAAGACTTTGTTCTTTTTCCTACACTTTTCAATTTCATCTCCAACAACCATGTATTGGGATTCTATGTCCACTTTTGATTCCTCATCTGAGTTTGATGTCCCTATAAATAAATTTTCTTCATATTCACTTATCTTTTCATCTTCACTAACATCCTCGAGAAAATAAATTCTTTCTTCTTCTCTTTGCTCAACTGAGTAGAGCTCTTTTATCTTGTCCCAAAGTTCCTTTGCAGAGTTACATTCACCTATATTCTCTTTGATATCATCAGGTAATCCATCAAGGATTGAAGCCATTTCCATTGTGTTATACCAAAATATCATCACCCTCATGTTATGAGATAGGTATCCCCTTGACTTCTCCAATCCCTCAGAGTTTCCCTAGAGAAATGAAGGGATAAATCAACCCCTTGCAATTTTTCCCTCTTTTGAGCTGGTAACGCTCTTTCCCCATTGATCAAAAGCGTTACCCAAGAAGCAAAGATCCAGCACCGCTCCTGATACATGAGAGAAGAGAGGGGTCACTACTCTTTCCCTTACTGACAAAGGCAGTGCCCCCTTATCACCTCCTGTTTGATTCTTTGGAAAAGTGGTGCTAGAGTTTTGAAGGCAAAAAGAGAAGCTTCGAGAGGATTCTTGAAGCTTGCCTATGTGGAGCCTCATCCCTGTGATTTAGGACCAATTGGAGCTCGAGATCCTCCCTTTTAGGATCTAATATCCACCTCACCCATGAGATCCTCAACCATACTTATCCTCCCATGCCTTTAAATACTAGCTCATCCCCCATGCGTCAGAAGAGGAAGAATTGTGTTCCATACCCAAACTCTGTCAAAATCATTCTTGAGTATTTGGAGGCAAGGAGCCATTGGAAGGAACTCTCAACACCAAGGCATGAAGGTTGTAGTCTCTCCAATCATTCATTTATAAAAAATGTCTTCTCTGTCCCATTTTTATTGTTTCATGTGTTTATATTGCTTGATTCCTTGGTCACAAGCATATATCTACTTGATTATATTGTATGCTATCATGTTTTCTTTGTTATCTTCCATCTTTTATAGGTTATTCTGCAAGGATAGTGAGGAAAACCTTTTAGAGAAGCATCATAGCATTCCATTCAAGTGATTAACCAGATCTAGAGAGAGTCTAGCATTCCGTGTCTGTGTTTTGTTCTAGATATGAACTATTAAGACTAGGGAACCAACTCTTGTTTGCAAGAGGTGTGTATTTCTGGCTAACAAAAGTGGTGACTTCGCTGGGGAATGAATATATGTATCAGTTGATCTGATCTTCCTCAGTTCTTCAACTCTTGTATGAATCCAGGCTCCTTCTCCAACTCTCTTCAGTCAGATCTGCTATCTGACTCAGTGAATTTTGGTTTGAAACTTTCAAATCTACTTAGATCTAAAGTATTTCAACTTTTTATGCTCTTTTTTACTCTCAATCTATTAGTTTTTTCCTTGATCTGATCAATTTCTAACTTGATCTTTCATTCTCCTTTGTGTTTTGGATATATTCAAGGAACCGCACATGCCCTGTTGGTGAGAAGCGGTGCCATTGCTTGAGTCCAATTAGCAATACGCGGTGCCACCGCCTGAATCCAGTGAGCAAGGAGCCATTCTACCTCAAAACCACCTGTCAAAAGCTTCATCTGCGTGGTGCCAGGTAGGCCCTGTTCCAGACTTTGTATTTTGATTTTTGAGTGTTTTTGGCTTACTTTTTGATGAAAATGAAGTGTATTTTTGAAAAAAAATGTGAATTGTATATTCTGTAGTCACTTTGATTGTTGTATTCTTTTTGCATTCAAAAAAAGTTTATGTTTCTTGCATTTGATTTTGCATTATTTTCTTTGCTTTAAACCTCTTGCTCTTTTCTGTAGATATTATTCACTGGAGTTGGAAATATACATTTCATTTTCATGTGTAGGCTTTGGTTTGTTTTGGACTTGGAATGCATGAGTGATCCATGTTGTTTTGAGTCTTTCTTTGCTTGGGGTGATTTTTGTTTCCTTGTGCATGCTAATTTTTTCAGTTCTTGGTAGGAAAGATTGGTTCTTTATTTCCTTGTCTGTTTCAAAGAGAATTTTTAGTTTTCTCTCTCCTTTGCTTTATTCGCAAGAATTGTTGAATTATTTTATTCTTGTTTTGTGCATGATTGTTTGAAATTCTAGATCTTACTTTCATTAAGAAGAAATATCTATTTTCAGCTTTGCGTGCATTGGAGTTAGTTTTTCTTGGAAACGTTAGTGAAATCATCTTTCCATTAAGTTTTTATGCGTATTTTTCAAGCATGAAAAGATAGGAAACATTTCTGGTTTATTTATATTAGATGTTCTCTAGATATCTTTTTTATTTGCTTTGAAGATTGTTTGAGGTGCATTGATTTTTCCCTTTTCGTTTGGAAAGATAGAATTGCGTTTGCATTTCGGTGTGCATTTTTGGGAAGAAAAGTAAATCTCTCTCCCTCTCTTAGGTAGAATTTCATTGAAGAGGAAAACTTGCATTATCATATAGATTAGTGTGCATCTTCTTTAAATTCAAGTTTTCACTCCATGGTTCCACCTAAACGCACAAGATAAAATTAATGGTAGTACTAGGTTAAAACTTTTAGCAATTTGAGTGATAAGTTAGAGACGTGGTCGGGTGTCGTTAAGCGTAGGAGCTGTCGTTACTTTGTCCGCACTACATCTCGGGACTCATGTGGTTCTTCCACGTACTCTCGGTATATCGAATGGCCTTTCACGTACCCTTGAGGTATATAGAAAGGTACTTCACGTACTCGATTGTATATCGAAAGGCCCCTTGTGAACAGTTTTTCATTAGACATCACTACTACCGATTTGAGCCCCCACGTACCTTGCGTATATCGGGAGACCCTTTTAGGAATCCTCAACCATTTGAGTTAACCTTTTGGCCATCTTGGCTTTACAGATGAAGCTTGTAAATTCTTGATAATCCTGTGAGATTCCTGACTCTTATCCACTCCTTTCACATGTTTTCTTGTTGCTTTTAGTTTGAGTAGTACTTGCTTGTGTGTGGTAGTTAGGGGGTTATTAGAGAGTTTAGAGATGACATCCTCATCGAGCCCCTATCAACCATGTTAGGGGTAGGATTCGCTAGCAATCATGCGGGGGGAAAGATTCCAACCTCTGTATATCATGTTAATGGGATTTTTAAAGCATAGTTTACCCATTGGTTTCAAGCTTGCGTAAAAATGAAACCAATCCCTAAGCATTCTTTCAACTGATATTCAAGTTTGTTAAAAACAGTAAGATCGTGTTGAGCATACTTTTCGTTTTTTGTGCTCTGGTTAAAACATGAAAAGTGGTTTGAGCTTAGTTCGTTACTCTTTCATGCTCTGGATTCAAACATGAAAAAGGTTAATAGAGTCTCCTTTAAACTCTTTTCGGACTCTTAAAATGTGAAAAGATTACCGAGTACTTGTCTTCTTCATACTCGTAAAAGTATTTGAAGATTCGTCTCTTCGACGATAGGTTATCTCTTTTTTGATTCGGAAAGACTATTTACAAAAAAGGAACACTCCAGCCAATCATGACTGGAAGATTTCTCTAAGGTATAATTTTATACTTTTTCGGGCCTTAGAGACTAAATCATACGAAAAAGGACCCTTTTGGAGTCTTCTTCTGTAAGTGTTCAGACTCTCTAAACATGAACGATGCCGAGTTTTCTTTCATTGGACCCGTTAAATTAAACATTGAGAGACCCTTTTTTGGGAATGAACCCCTCCTCTCTTAGGTTCATAAAACATATGAGTTTGGACTTGTCTTCGGATGAGCTATAATGAGTGTTTGTTACCCTATTTGAACTCATAAAAATGAAAAGAGGCACTCATCAATCATGATGGGGAAATTAAGGGAAAGCGAAAACATTTTGCAATAATGGTAGTTGTTTGTCATTACCTTTGAACATGGCACTTGTATGCATATCATTTCAGTCAATTGGGTATTTAGCTGATCTCCTTGACGATCCACTTTCATGAGTCATGCCACTCCTTTGAGTCTTTCAAAAGAATGCATTGCCCACTGTCGTACTGTGTGTTTTTCTGGTCTAGTCATGATGCCAAGTCTTTTGTCATGCTCTCTGATGTTCAAAGGGAAGTTGAAGAGGTTTTACCCCTACGGTCAAAATAGTCTCTGTGTCATTACTTTTGAATCAGTCCTATGGTTACTACATTCACATCATTCCTGAACTTTGTTCTGAGTTTTGTGTCATCGATGTGGGACTCATCATGGCCCTCCTTCGACGAGACTATTCCCATCGACATCAGCTCATCATCTGGGAAATAGTCTTCGAAACAAAAACTTAGTACCTTGAGATATGTATGCCTTAATGAAATATTCTCTCGCTTTCGACAAAGGTTCACATCATTGACCTTTGATTGAAAGATTCAACTGAGTGCTCGACATCAAATCATCTATTCACACTTAGTGGATTGTACTAGGGTACCTTGGGAATCATTGACATTAATGGTGATCTCCATTGCACTTGTTAATGGTTCACATCATTGACCGGTAATCAAGTGTTTTCTACCATGTTCAACTTCAGATCATTGTAATCACATGGATAGAATCGTACTTTGTGGAAGACGAGACAAAGACCCTGGGTATTATTTCTTTCCCCAGGTTGTGATGGAGTTTTGTACGAGTCCTAGCATGGATCCACATTTGTATGTTCGTAGCTGTGCTTAGATTTGCGTCTGTATGACATAGATCTACATTATATGTCTAGTAGCTATGTCCAAATTTGAGTCTTCTTTGCATGGATCTATGCTGTATTTTAGTAGCCATGACTTTTTTGTATCTCACATGGATCTGTGTTGTATTGGTATATAGCCATGTTGTGAGTCATTTGGGACATGTATCAAACTATGCTATAGATAGTTGGTGATGTTTGAGAAGTTCTGACCTTTGGACCTTTGCCTCGACACTATACCTTGTTCTTTCAAAGTATATTGCCTATCGTTTCCCTCTAGCCATTATAATTTGGGGGGCATCTCTATTATACCGAAATATCGTCACCCTCATGTTATGAGGTAGGTATCCCCTTGACTGCTCCAATCCCTCAGAGTTTCCCTAGATAAATGAAGGAATAAATCAACCCCTTGCAATTTTTCCCTCTTTTGAGCTGGTAACGCTCTTTCCCCATTGATCAAAAGCGTTACCCAAGAAGCAAAGAGCCAGCACCGCTTCTGATACATGAGAGAAGAGAGGTGCCACCACTCTTTCCCTTACTAACAAAGGCGGTGCCCCTTATCACCACCTGTTTGCTTCTTTGGAAAAGCGGTGCTAAATTTTTGAGGGCAAAAAGAGAAGCTTTGAGAGGATTCTCGAAGCTTGCCTATGTGGAGCCTCATCCCTATTATTTAGGACCAGCTGGAGCTTGAGATACTCCCTTTTAGGATATAATCTCCACCTCACCCATGAGATCCTCAACCATACTTATCCTCCCATGCCTTTAAATACTAGCTCATCATCCATGGGTCGAAAGAGGAAGAATTGTGTTCCATACTCAAACTCTGTCAAAATCATTCTTGAGTCTTTGGAGGCAAGGTGTAGTTAGAGGCAAGGAGCCATTGGAAGGAACTCTCAACACCAAGGCATGAAGGTTGTAGTCTCTCCAATCATTCATTTATAAAGAATGTCTTCTATTTCCCATATTTATTGTTTCATGTGTTTATATTGCTTGATTCCTTGGTCACAAGCATAGATCTAGTTGATTATATTGTATGCTACCATGTTTTCTTTGTTGTCTTCCATCTTTTACAGGTTATTCTATGAGGATAGTGAGGAAAACCTTTTAGAGAAGCATCATGGCATTCCATTCAAGTGATTAACTAGATCTAGGGAGAGTCTAGTATTCCGTGTCTGTGTTTTGTTCTAGATTTGAACCATTCAGACTAGGGAACCAACTCTTATCCGCAAGAGGTGTGTATTTTTGGCTAACACAATGAGTTACTTTTCTTGTATTTCTTTTGAGCTGGAGTCCTTATCCTCTTTGGTGGGAAGTAATCTGTGATCATTGAATTCCATACATCATGACCCAATTCCTTCAGATAAATTTTCATTCTTGTACTCCAAAATATGTATTTCTCTTTTCTAAGTATTGGAGATCCATTTAATGTGTAAATCTCTTCTTGTTGATCCATGTGGTTTTAATGGGATCTTCCTTCTAGTTGTTAAACTGTAGTGAAGGAACCTGCTCCAATACCAATTGTTGGTTTATTGGTCAATATTGAGAGGGGGGGGTGAATCAGTATTGTTATCTTTTTACCATTTTAACCACTTCAAAATCTATTATTAGAAACATATAACAACAAGAATATACAGAACACAATTTTAACGTGGAAGCCCAATAGGGTAAACCACCAATACATCCTATTACTGAAAAATTGTTAATTACAAATAGTTTTTCCTACTGCTATAGACAAGGACGGTATTTCACCCTGTTTACCAATACCAATTGGAAGGAGGTTATGACCCCCTGGTTTATTGGCTACGACTGAAAGGATGCTACGACGCCCTATTTACCAATGCAAATTGGAAGGAGGCTATGCACCCTTGGTTTATCAACTGCTAATGAAATAATGCTATGACACCCTATTTACCAATGCCAATTGGAAGAAGGCTACAACCCCCTGGTTTATCAACTGCTACTGAAAGGAGGCAACAACCCTCTGCAGGCCTGTTTCCTGCCATAGTGCCACCCTGCCTCCGTAATATGTTTTCTGTATTTTGTTAGATTTATTTTTCCCTCCATTCTCTGTCACTCCCACTGGACTCTATGTTATGATATGGCTACATCAATATAGATGACATAGCCCCCTTCTCTCACTCATACTTCTGCATATAAGTATCTTCATGTTTCCTACGAACGCATCTGTTTATTCTGGAAACATACCCTTTCACAATCATGCGCTTTCAAATATGATTGTCACACCTTTTTAACAATTTGTGACTAATGATTTTTAATTAAATAATTAATTTAAAAAATTCATGATCACTTTTGATCTGCAAGCTCCCTTTTTCTCTGATCGTAGGATTCGTCAAACCAATTCATCTGGACTTCCTCTCCTCCATCAGTGGGAATACTCTATCTTCAGAACTTTGGGATTCTCTTTTTCTCATGCCTATGGGATTATTTTCTTCCTCTACAAGCTCTCTGTGAGCTATCTTCCTCGCAGGCTCATCTATACATGTTTCTCTCACAAAACATAGTCTTCTCCTTCCATATATGAGTTTCATGTTGGAAATTATTCTTTACCATTTATGGATGCACCTCAGAATTCGTTTTCACGGCTAGGAAACCATTTACACACCTCTATCCAACGTTTGCAGGTGCTTCTGCACTACCAAAATTATTTCCACAAGATCCACTTCCTGATCCAATCAGAGAGGTTGATCCTATCTCTAAGTCAATCTGGACCGTCAATCTAACCATTGATTTCAGCCTCAAAATCACCTTTCCACACCAAGATTTCCTCATTAACGATTCCCCACCGTTGATCTTTGTCAGCCATTTTCCTAATCGTCGATCTCTAGATTGCAAGATGTGAGATGCGGGATGTCGACTGTCTGCTTTTTCCTTTCCGTAAGCTTCTTTTCGCAGGCTCCTTTCCGCAAGCTTCTTTTCGCAATTTTCCTTCTACATCGTCGATCTGTTTTAGTGGAACTAACTTCAGCCGTCCGATCTTTCCAGATTAAGGGATGTGGGATGCGGAAATGTAACATTTTGGCTTTCTGCAAGATCCTTTCCACAATTTTTCTTCTGCACCGTTGATCTTTTGCAGAGTCTTTCCTGACCGTTGATATTGCGGATTGCGGGATGCGGGATGTAGAATCATACTTTCCTATTTTGAAATTCTACAATTTTCTTCCACAACTTTGTTTCCACATTTTCCTGGACCGTTTATTTGCTTACAGATTTACCCCTGACCGTTCGATCTTGATCTTTTGTGGAAGTTTGGTTTTTCTGCCTATATTTTGTGGGATGCTTCCAAACCGACGGATCTTGTGCAAGATGCTTCCAAACCGTCCATTATAGAACTAATGCGGATATGCATTCTATCTTTGAGAATTATACAAAAACAAATCCTCATTCACCGGATCTCATGCATATAACTATGCCACCTCATCATCATGCCATTTTGTCTTTACTTTGACTTATGTTGCGTTAACTCTGCATTAACTCTGCCATGGTATATTTTTCTTATCCTTTGTACTTCATAAATAATTTTTCCATCACTACCTTAGTCTTTCATCATCATTAGGACACCGTCATATTCCATGTGATCATATGTGTCATGCCACATCCTCAACTATGCCATGCGATGCCATCATATGTGCCATGCCTCATCCTCAACTATGCCATGCCATGCCATCACTATTTTAGTCTTTCACTTAGTTTTTCCTTCCATCATATCCACTGGTTATTCCTTTTTCATTCGTGAACAACTTTGGCATCAATGACAACTATATACTCAAATCTGCCAAGAACTTCAACTTGTCCACCTAGTGCCCACTCTCCTTGGCTATATTTGGCCAGAATTTTGGTGCTGTAGCATAATATTCCTCCCCTTGGCTATATTTGGCTAGAATTTTGGTTATTCCTTTTTCATTCATGAACAACTTTGACATCAATGACAACTATATACTCAAATCTACCAAGAACTTCAACTTGTCCACCTAGTGCCCACTCTCCTTGGCTATATTTGGCTAGAATTTTGGTGTTGTAGCATAATATTCCTCCCCTTACCCATGTGAGGTGAGCCAAGATTTATAGCTATGGGAGGATAGGGATAGTTAAGATAATTGTGGATGAGGTGGAGGGGAGATCCTACAAGGAGGGATCTTGAGTCCAAGTGGCCCATGAATATAGGGATGAGGTTGCCATGAAGATAAGGTTTGAGAAGCTTCATGAATATTTTCTTTTTAGCTTTAAAACTCAAGCACTGCTCTTTGTCAACTATGATAGAGCATTACCTATAGTGCAAATATTATTGTACAAAAGCAGCTGGCGGTAGCATTGCCTTTTGTGCATGGAAAATAGGCGTTACAGATTGGGGTAACACACTTTTTCCACAAGGAAAGTGTGGTGGTGGAAAAAAGCATGAAAACATTGATCCAGGTTCAAATTAGACTTCATAACTTGGGGATTGAAGGAAAGTTTTGATATTTGGTTCTCAGTATATGATGATGATGAGGGATTATGTATAACAGAGCTACCTTCATCGATGATTTCGATAACATCAACATCCACATAAGTCTTCATTCCTTCTACTTCCACCAGTAAGTGCAGTACTCACCCAATTGGTGACATTGTAGCTTGATTTTCTAATTGTAGTTGTACAAGAGACCAAACCGACTGTGGTTTCCCCATCTTCTCCCATGTCTACTTTGTCAAAATGTTGACATTTGATCCTAGATCCAAAATGACCGAGTCCACATCATAATCACCAAATTGGACATTCATTCTCATCTCCTTTCCGATTTTCTTGTTGTGCAAGGAGTTCACAGTGTAGTCCCGTTGGTCTTTATCTGGTCGATATAACATAATTGTGATCTCAGCTAGCATGTCAGGATATTTTTCTAGCGATAAACAACTTGATAGGAAACTCTGCAACGTTCCACTCTTTCGCGATGGCCCTACTACAAGTGTCGAATAAAAAATAGGTGGCATTTCGTAGATAGGAAAATTACTTGTATCTCTTTTGATGATGTCCCTTGCATCAAAGAACATCTGTTTCTCAATGTTGACATTGAATTGCACCTTCTTTCAAGCCGCTAATGGAATCTACGGGATTGGACCATCAATCACTGTTCTCGCACCTCCTCGATTTATGGCTCCAACATTTGTAGGTTACGTATTGGGTTCTGCAGCAAGCTTCCCTACAGTAGTTCCTTAATTCTGATTTTGAGGCTGGTTCGTATCTTGGTTCATGCTCTGGTTCACATTGTGATTCTGGTTTTGCGGTGGTGGAACATTCTTCGCTTACGATTCACAATCCATTGTGGGGAATCTTCAACAATATGATTTGCGGCGGTACAATAGGTACATTGCGATTGAAGGTTTGGGAAATCTTGCTGATAATGCCCCAATACTCCACAATTGTAGCATTGCATAGGTCCATGACCTTTTCCTCCTCCTTGACCAAAACCTCCATTTCTCCTTCCTCAGAATCCTCTGCAGAAACCTCCTTTTGGCTGGTACTGCAGTTGATTAAACTGTTGTCGTTTCTAATTCGACTGTAGTTGAACATACTATAGTTGAGTATACTATGACTGAGTATACTACGACTACTGCAGAGTGTATTGCGTATGATTGATTTGGGGTTGTGGTAGAGAAAAATATGGTATAAGTTGCACAAAATGTGGTAGCTTTTGTGGTGGCGGCCTCTCCGCTGATGAGTTCTCTTCTCCCTTCATGTAGTATGTATCCATTATCCTTTATTGGAGTTTGGTCATATTCTCTATAATCCTTCTCTTCATGAGCAAGAGAGAGACATAAATTATAAAACAAATTTGTAGGTTTTTGATATTACCTTTTGGAGATATACACACTCCTCGTGTTGATTTCCTTGAGTTTGACAGATTCAACACCATTGTAAACTTCCTTGACTCAATGTATTGAGAACACCAGACTGCAGGTAATCACAAAAGTTTGGGCATTGATCTTTATGATGTCCTTTTGTGCGACATCGAGTACACCACACTTCTTCACGAATTTCTTTTCCCATCTTGATATCTAGCTATCACAACAGGATTTGAACCCGAATTCTGATGTCAGAATCCTATGTCATCCAACATTTCGCACGGATGTGTCAGAGAACAATCACTCAAAAGAATGCTGATAACAAAATATTTATATTCCGTCGAATATCCAACACAAAGGATTCGGATTTCCGACCCATTTAGTGTCGGATAATTGACACTTTCATGTCAGATCTTTGACAGTCTATGAACCAAATAGTGTCGGTTATCCGACCCCTGAGCATCGGATATGCGAAGGGCTATATAGGTTTTTTTTTTTATAAATTTGTAAGGTTTACATGATTTTAAATTTTATGGTCCCATACTTTCAACGGTAACTATGTTCAAGGTGTCGAATATACGACGCATGTCCATTATAAATATAAATTGTTTTAAACATTTCGACATGTTTGTTGTAGAAGAGATGGACGATTTGCGAAAATTATTTGTTCCTCGACGGACGTTTTTGTTGATGTATTTGTAACTTCAGAATGTATTCATCTATGTATCTTATGTATTGTAACCCAATGTTTATTCTGGGATGTATCTATTATGTAATTGAGTCATGTTGTCATGCCCCGATGTTTCGATCAGGAGGATCAATAATGAAAACAAGTAATGTCAAGTCATTGTGGGTAACCCTCCGATTGTCTAAGGGTTAGAGTCCCCGCAGTTCGAGGGCACTAGGGTTATTAGACTCTCCTAGTAGAGGTAAGCCCTAGTAGGGCTTTAGTCATGATGGGATTAATATAAATAGAGAACTGAAGTCTCTATTTAACACACAACTCATACACACTCAAGTGTAGCGCATAGTTGAGGAAGGAGAAGACACTGGGGCTAGATAAGAAGAAGGTTACTGCTATTGGGAGATCACTTACTGTATTGGGATTTTCTATTTTGGTGCTGATTCTATCTCTGAAGAAGTTGCGGGGTTTTCTCCATTTATGGTTTCCCCGAGGAAAAACACTGTGTTCATTTTCTCTTGTGTTTGATTGCTGTGCTTGTTATTCTCTCAGTTAAATATCCTAATATTGCTAGCTTAATGTTGAAAAACTAACATGGTATCAGAGCGAACTTGAGAAGAAGACACTGTGCAGCTGCAGGAACTAGGGATTCCTAGTTTGTGGATCTTCCTCCACAAATTTTCAGCAAAAGTAAGGTGGAATAACTCTCCTCCTTAGGGCGCATCTTTCTGTTGAAGTAGAACCCAATTCTGAGGTTTTTTAGTTTTGGACCCGACACTACTGCCGAAAATTAGGGCTTTTCACAGAAGAGGAATTTTTTAGTGAGCCCAGGCCTGGATTGATCTCCTCCCCAAAATCAAAGTTAGGGATAAATTTCAAGGCATTTGGGTGGACAGAACTCCAGAAAAGCAAAACTGTCATGTCCCCAACCCTTCGGCCGGCGAAGAGGACACGACCCAAGCTTAAACCACCAGGGCTAAGAGCCCCCATGAACATGTACGTGCATAAAAATGATAAAACAGAATGCTGAAGAAAATGTATTGAATTAGAACATACACACATGAACATTTATCATGCATAGATGCAATTATCTATCAGACACAGCGGAAACATCATACATTCACCAATGCACCAATGCCATGGTTTATCACACACAGCTATAGTTAATTTATCAAGCACAGTAGAATTAACATGCATTCACAGAAGCATTCATTTACATGTTTATGATTTTCATTAATATAAAAAATATGGTTGCAGAGGTAAAATGGACAAGACCACTTATCTTAAGAAGAAGTCATTCCGCAACCAGCTACGTCACTGCAACGTTCCACCCAACCATAGACCAGCGTGCTCCTTAAGCTCTTAGCAATGCTTCCACCCCCGAGCTAGGCATGATTCTCCAAGGAATAAGGGAACTAGTAGGCTTACACATAGCCAAGGATATACAAAACACAGCCAAGCCAACACAGTTGGGTTTATCAAGCCATCAAGGAGTTGGGAAAGGCTTAATGCTAAGCTGGTGAGCTCATTACAGAGCTAAGAACACCTACACCAGAACTAGCCTGATCTCTAAGACACCCCCCACACCCAACACAAGGAATCAGTCCCTTCTCTGCTACATAGTCCCTCAAGCCCTGCATTCCCTTCCAGTGCTATTCAGGGGTGATGGAGAAGAAGGCTATCCCTCTAGCTTTGTCTGTGTGGTTTCCATCCACCAGGTTTATCAATAAAAACTAAGCCCCCATCCCTTCTCCTTACATAGTCCGAAGACCAACCATTGCACACATGCAATTACTCAGCTATTACCGCTTAGATAGCTTAACAGGGGAAATGGCTCCCAAATGGGTTTTCAATAGCCCATTCCAACCGACGTGTGATATGAGCAGATTCCCATCCCAAAATGTAAGGAAGACCACAGCTACACAACAAATCGTGGATGAAAACGCACAGCTCCCAGCTCGCTGCATGAGTCCAAAACGGAAGAATACCTGTGCATGGGGGTGAACAGCCTACAGAGAGGATGCGAATTGGAGGTGCGTGAGTGTTCAGCACAAGCATGGATGGACAGAAAACCAGCAGCGCATGAAAGGGAAGTACGTGAGTGTTCAGCTCATCATGAGAAGAGTGGAATCACCTGGGTGAGTGAGGATAGTGGTTTCTTCCATTGTGAAGTCAGCCGTGGTGGAGTGTCCCCCTTCAATAGCACTGTCCTCAGTGCTTTACAAAATTGAACAAAATGCTACACTGGTATTGCCTCAGTGTTCCGCAAAATTGAACAAAAATGGATGTGCCAATCGCATGGCATCCTCCAGCTCCCATGTAGCCTCTTCAGGTCTGAAGTGCTCCCATTGCACCTTTACCTTCCCTATGGCCCGGTTTCGGAGCATTGTGACTTTCCTGTCGAGGATTCGCATTGGCTCGATTCGGAACTCTACCTCAGGTTCCACTTGAATCACATCCCAATTTATCACATGGTTAGGATCGTGTACATATCTCTTTAGCAAAGAAACATGAAAAACATTATGAGCTCTAGTGCTAGCACGTAATGCAAGTCTATATGCAACTAGCCCTATTCTTTCAAGAACTTCAAATGGCCCAAAATATCTAGGTGACAACTTAGCACAACTACCAATATTCAAGGAACTCTTCCTTGCCCTCACTCTGAGGTAAACACGATCCCCAACACTGAACTCCCTATTCAACCTATGCTTATCTGCATAGCTTTTTTGTCTGTCATGTGCTGCTTTCAGCTTCTTCTTGATCTTGACAACCTCTTGCTCCATTTCCTTAAGCAATTCTGGACCAAGCACCATCCTGTTCACTGGATTATCCCAAGTCATTGGTGTCCTACACCTTCTTCCATACAAAGCTTCATACGGACTCATCCCCAAGGACGCTTGCTGTCCATTGTTATAAGCAAACTCTACCAAGTGTAAGTAATCTTCCCACTTGGTTGGTTTGTCCATTACGTACATGCAAAGCATATCTTCAAGCACCTGATTTACTCTCTCTGTCTGACCATTTGTCTGAGGATGGTATGCAGTGCTGAAGTTCAGCTTTGTACCCAAATCTGCAAACAACCCCTTCCAAAAGTTGGAAGGGAACTTAACATCTCTGTCAGAGACTATTGCCTTAGGCAATCCATGCAATTTGAAAATCTCCTTCATGAAGATCTTTGCAATATCATCCGTCTGATGTGTAGACTTAACCGGTATAAAATGTGCTGCCTTAGTCAACTTGTCTACCACAACCATGATAGAATCATGCTGTCTCCAAGTCATTGGAAATCCTGTAATAAAATCCATGGAAATAACTTCCCATTTCCATTCCAGAACTGGCAAAGGATGCAACAAACCTGCTGGATGTTGATGCTCAACCTTTACCTGTTGAAATTTCATACACCTTGAAAT
Source organism: Pseudotsuga menziesii (assembly GCA_001517045.1). Lineage (NCBI taxonomy): Eukaryota > Viridiplantae > Streptophyta > Pinopsida > Pinales > Pinaceae > Pseudotsuga > Pseudotsuga menziesii. The sequence continues at coordinate 54,744 of LPNX010452509.1, forward strand.
GTACTCAGCCATGTCCTTTTTCATTCCTGGCCAAAAATACTGCTTCCTAGCTGTAGCAATTGTCTTCTGGTATGCTGGGTGACCAGAATACGGAGCTTGATGGATTTCATCCATAACAACTCTCCTCAAATCTGCTACATCTGGGATATAAATTCTACCTTTATAAGTGAGAAGTCCGTCTTCTTCCAATTTATATCCTTCATACCTCTTCTCAAGACTTTGCTGCTGCAATTTGTCTTTTACCTGCTCATACAATTCATCTCCAGCAACATGACCAACAATCTGCTGCCTCAAATCCGATTGGCAAATACTAAGAGATGCCACATGCATTTCTTGCACTTTCCTGTTGAGGGCATCAGCTACCTTATTCTCCTTTCCCCTTATGTGCTTGATTTCAAAATCAAACTCACATAAAAACTCCAGCCATCTTGCTTGCCTAGCATTCAGAGTAGGCTGATCAAATAGATACTTCAGACCACAATGGTCTATCCTGAGCTCAAATCTCCTACCCATCAAGTAATGTCTCCACATCTTGAGGGCATGTACTATGGCTGCAAGCTCTAGATCATGAGTGGCATAGTTCTTCTCATGTTCCTTCAGCTTTCTTGACTCATAACATATCATGTGGTTGTCTTGCATAAGGACTCCTCCAAGCCCTTGTCCGCATGCATCGGTACACACCACAAAATCCTTTTCTGGATCTGTAACTTTCAATACTGGTGCACTAGTGAGAAGACTCTTCAACCTCTGGAAACTTTCTTCACACCTCGATGTCCATTCGAACTTCATCCCCTTCTTTTGCAAAGAAGTGATAGCATGTGCAATTTTGATGAATCCCTCAATGAATCTCCTATAGTATCTTGCAAGTCCCATAAAATATCTTACATCTGTCACATTTCTTGGAGTAGGCCAATTCATAATGGCTTTAATCTTTTCAGGGTCCACATATATACCCTCCTCTGAGATAGTGTGACCCAAATACTGAATTCTATCTCTATAGAAGTCACACTTGCTCAGTTTTGCATACAGCTGATGCTCCCTGACCAAATTCAATGTCAATCTCAAATGCTCTTCATGCTCTTCCTCATTCTTAGAATAAACAAGAATGTCATCAAGGAAAACAAGAACAAACTTGTCCAAATACCTGCTGAAGACACTATTCATAAGGCACATAAATGTAGCTGGTGCATTTGTGAGACCAAATGGTACCACTACAAACTCATAATGCCCATACCTTGTCCTGAAGGCTGTCTTATGAATGTCTTCATCCTTGATTCTCACCTGATGGTAACCAGACCTCAAGTCAATCTTAGAAAATACCTTTGCTCCTCTCATTTGATCAAAGAGGTCATCAATCCTAGGCAAAGGATATTTATTCTTCATAGTAACCTTGTTCAATTGTCTATAATCAATACATAACCTAAGTGTACCATCTTTCTTCTTTACAAACATAACTGGTGCCCCCCAAGGAGACACACTCGGTCGGATATACTTCCTTTCCAACAAGTCTTGCAGTTGCATCTTCAATTCTAGCATCTCCGGTGTACTCATCCTGTAGGGTGCCTTGGACACTAGTGCTGCTCCTGGCACAAGTTCAATAGTGAAATCAATGTCCCTCTTTGGAGGAAGCCCTGGAATCTCATCAGGAAACACATCCCTGAATTCCTGTAACACTTGATAGTCCTCCAACCGAGGAGTTTCATCTCTTGTTTCCTCCAAGATCTGAACTGCATACAACTGGAAACCCTTCCTACAGAACTTCTTTAACTGCATTGCTAAAACCTGCCGTACTGAAATCACCTTTGGAATGCCTTTCACAACTACTAGGTTTCCTTCTTCATCCATGCATTCGAAAGTCTTATTGTAGCAATCAAGCTTCACCCTATGAGCTTCTAACCAATCCATTCCAATGAGAACATCATAGGAACAAAGCGATAGAACATTTAGATCTACACACGTGACCAATCCATTCATGACCAATGGACATTTCTCTACCACTTCACTAACCTTTCTCTTAGTTCTAGTGGCTAGCTAAACTAACCAAGACTTCCTATGTTGCACTTTCTTAAAAGCACAAATATCCACTACTCTAGGAGTAATGTAACTGTGCATAGAACCGGAGTCAATCAAAATAGAAACAGATTGCTCAACAATCTTACCTGCTACTTCAACTACAGTTGACTAGTGATCTGCCTGACGATCCTCCAATGCTGCATAAATCCTAGGGATTTCCCTTGCTACTTGACCCACTGTTCTACTTCTTGGACGTTATAAGCTGGCCTTGCACTCTCATTCTTGAGTGGACAATTCCTGTGCATGTGGGGTCCTCCACATTTCCAACATTGAAGTGGCCCTCTATTCTGTTGTGGATCTTTAGGCTTTTCTCTTGCCACTCCAACTAGCTTACTTGTATCTTGAGATGGCTGCTTCTGCTGATTCCTAAAATTAGAAGGTTTGAAAAATTTCTTCCTTTGGTCAAACTTCTCATTCTTCCTATCCTTCCACGCCTTATGGTAATCTGGCTTACCTTTGCTTTGCTCATGGCAATACTTAGCCTTCCTTATTACTTCTTCAAGAGTTCTAGGTTCATAAAACTCAATTCTATCTTTATACGACTGAGGTAATCCACTCAGAAAATGATGGACCTTCACTTTTTCATCTCTGATGTACCGGACATACCTCAACAGCTCCAAAAACTTATTTGCATACTCTTCCATGGTCTGCTACCCCAACCTCAACTCATGGAATTCCTTAATCTTGTCATCATAATACCTGTCAGATAGGTATTTTTGCTTGAAATAATTCTTGAACTGTTTCCACTTCAGTTTCCCTTCACTGATCCTTTTTAATTGCTTGAAGTGTTCCCACCAAATGGATGCTCTTCCATTCAGATTGAATATGGCAACTCTTGCCTTCATGTTTTCTGAATAGTCATGCACTTGAAAGTACTTCTTTATCCCAAGAAGCCAAGCTTCAGCCTCTTGTCCAGTCTTTATCTCGCCATCAAATGTAGGAGGTTTTGCCTTTTTAAATTCATCCCGAGAGAGATCCCTATGGTGTTTCTTTCTTTTTCTTTTATGAGAAGAAGAACTTGAATCCCCACTGGATTCTTCAGAATCAGATGATCCACTAGAAGTCCTTCTCCTTCTCCTAGTACTTCTCTTACTGCCTTTTGGTCTTGCTATACCTCGTCCAGAGTCTATATTTCTTTGTAAGTATGTCAAACTATGCAACATAGCAGCATTCAACTGATGCTGCTCTTCCTGGGCTTTGATCAGACTTCTCATGGTAGCTGCAACATCTGACGGTGTCCCCTGGAATCACCTTCCATTGGACTCAATGTCATCATTTCTATTACGGGCATTTTCTCCCATGGCATCTTCTGCTCACTTGTAGGAATCCTGACCATCATATCTGTCATGGGTTCTCATAGCTGAACCACCACTTACCAAACTGCACTACCTGCAATACTTCCCTTGAAAGTGACTATGATTCTGCAAACGTGTTAATAACACAAATGTTAGATGCATAACATTGATATAAACCAGCATTACTTACCTTCTCCTGGAATAATCATAAAATAACAAGTTTTCCCAACACAAGATTTCTTCATCAAAGAATGTCTATCTGAGGGGGACGACGGGGGTCAATTTGTTCAATTTTCCTTTGTTCAATTGGGTCTCTTCCCTAATTATTCTTCTGTAGAATCAGCTCCTCTTTCCAATTATTCTTCCATAGAATCGGCTCCTCTTTCCAATTATTCTTGCACAATGGCGGCTCACGAAATGCTTCCTCCTTCTGATCGGTGTCGGTAGCCTTTCTAGTCGGAAGCCGTAACACTTTCACTTCTGCAATGGCGGCTCCCGAAACGCTTTCTCCTTCTAATCGGTGTCAGCAGCATTTCTAATCGGAAGCCATAACGCTTTCGCTTCTGCAGTGGTGGCTCCCAAAATGCTTTCTCCTTTCGATCGGCGTCGGCAGCCTTTCTAGTTGGAAGCCGTAACGCTTTCGCTTCCGCAACGACGGCTCCCAAAACACTTTCTCCTTCCGATCGGCCGCCCCTTTACTTAGAAAAATTTTAAAACTTCTTGTCTTCCCCGCTAGTGGCCCGATCGCTCCACACTTAGACCATTTCCTTTTGAATTTTTACCAGTCGTCCACTAATTCGGTTGGCAAAATGAGATACAACCTCTATCAGTTTATTCTTCTTGGCCCATAGAGGCCCATTGTTTCCAACCTGAGGCTCTGATACCATACTGTCACGTCCCCAACCCTTCGACCGACGAAGAGGACGCGACCCAAGATTAAACCACCCGTGCTAAGATCCCCCATGAACATGCACGTGCATAAAAGTGCTAAAACAGAATGCTGAAGCAAATGTATTGAAGTAGAACATACACACATGAACATTTATCATGCATAGATGCAATTATCTATCAGACTCAGTGGAAACATCATACATTCACCAATGCACCAATTCCATGGTTTATCACACACAGCTATAGTTAATTTATCAAGCACAGCGGAATTAACATGCATTCACACAAGCATTCATTTACATGTTCATGATTTTCATTAACAGAAAAAATATGGTTGCAGAGGTAAAATGGAAAAGACCACTTATCTTAAGAAGAAGTCATTCCGCAACCAGCTACGTCGCTACAACGTTCCACCCAACCGTAGGCCAGCGTGCTCCTTAATCTCTCAGCAACGCTTCCACCCCCGAGCTGGGCATGATTCTCCAAGGAATAAGGGAACTAGCAGGCTTACACATAGCCAAGGATATACAAAACACAGCCAAGCCAACACAGTTGGGTTTATTAGGCCATCAAGGAGTTGGGAAAGGCTTAATGCTAAGCTGGTGAGCTCATTACAGAGCCAAGAAAACCTACACCAGAACTAGCCTGATCTCTAAGACACCCAACACACCCAACACAAGGAATCAGTCCCTTCTCTGCTACACAGTCCCTCAGGCCCTTCATTCCCTTCCAGTGCTATTCAGGGGTGATGGAGAAGAAGGCCAACCCTCTAGCTCTGTCTGTGTGGTTTCCAGCCACCAGGTTTATCAAGCAAAACTAAGCCCCCATCCCTGCTCCTTACACAATCCGAAGACCAACCATTGCACACATGCAATTACTCAACTATTACCGCTTAGACAGCTTAACAGGGGAAATGGCTCCCAAACGGGTTTTCAATAGCCCATTCCAACCGGTGTGTGAGATGAGTAGACTCCCGTCCCAAAATGTAAGGAAGACCATAGCTGCACAGCAGATCGTGGATGAAAACGCACAGCTCCCAGCTCACTGTGTGAGTCCAAAATAGAAGAATACCTATGCGTGATGGCAAATAGCCTACAGAGAGGACGCGAATTGGAAGTGCGTGAGTGTTTAGCACAGGCATGGATGGACAGAAAACCAGCAGCATGTGAAAAGGAAGTGCGTGAGTGTTCAGCTCATCATGGGAAGAGTGGAATTGCCTACGTGAGTGAGGATGGTGGTTTCTTCCATTGTGAAGTCAACCGTGGTGGAGTGTGCATGTGGGTGAGGACTGACAGTCCTGCCACCCCACTCCCAAAACAATTAACTACCTCAACCACTAGCAGCAATTCTTCAATGGAGGTGGTTGGGTAAGGTAAAGAAAGAAGACACATGGGTATTTTCCCTTATTGGCCAAGGTTTGACATTTTCCCCACCCTTATCCTTGTGAAAATCATGCCCCTTTCTCATTTTAGTTGCCACGATCGTAGCTGGTCGGTTTCATTTAATTAAGATGCATATTTACATGTTGACAATTCAATATGTATGCCACATGCCCCGATATACCATCGGTGACAAATTCAAATCCAAGACATAGCGTAACCGATCAATGGTGGGGTCTTGGCCTTTAGCTCCACACCATGATCATTTACAATATATACATCATCATATTCATCTAATGCAACGGGGTCAAAACCGGGGGTGTGACAAAAACCCTAATTTGCTCCTGATCCAGCACTACAGGATTTCAGCTCCAAATCCAGATCCAACATCTTGACCTGGTAAGATCTAAGTATTTTGTATTTCCATTTGAGGTTCTCAGTTAATATGTCTCAACATACCAATCTTGATGAAAATCTTGAGGGAGCTGATAACTTCTGAGCCTGGAAGTATAGGATCTCCCTGGTCATGGAAGAAAATGAGTTGGACTCCTACATCCATGAGGAGGTTCCAGTTCCAGAGACAGATGTGGCTAAGGATTTGCATTAGAAGAAGTTGGTTATGGAAAAGAGGATCATTGCTGATTCTATCAAGGATGACCTTATCCCACAGGTGTCCTCCCTCAAAACCCCTAAAGCTATGTTTGATGCCCTAACCAAATTGTTTGAAGGGAAGAACATAAACCGGAAGATGACTCTGAGGAAACAACTGAAGAATGTGAAGATTCAAAATGCAGAGACCATCCAGTCTTACTTCACAAGGGTTTCTCAAATCAAGGAACAATTAGAAGTAGTAGATGAAGAAGTGGAGAATGCAGAAATTGTGATGACCACCTTGAATGGTCTCCCAAGGACATGGGACTCTTTCATTCAAGGGATCTGTGCTAGAAAGAAGTTAGTCAAGTTCAACATACTGTGGGAAGAATTTTCTCAAGAAGAAGCTCGTATAGAAGCTCAAGAAGAGAAGATGGGAAGTGAAGATCAAGCTCTCACAGTACAATCCAAGAAACCCAGATCTAGCCATCACATAAGTAAGTACTCTCATCACAAGAATAACTCTAGAAATCCTCAGAAGGTTCTTCATTATATTCCCATCATTCCATGTTTGCAACGTCTGTTCAGATGCAAAAACATAGCGCAATTTATGGATTACCATGCCAGGAACAGAAGTCAAGATGATGTTATCCGAATGCCTGGAGATGGTACTGCTTTTAGAGATATTGAGGAAAAGTGGCCTCACTTTAAAGAAGAACCATGTAATCTTAGGATTTCTTTGGTAGTAGATGATGTTAATCCATTTGCACAGATGAAATCCATTTACACGGTGTGGCCTATTTTTGTTATCAACAATAACATTCCTCCATGGTTGTCAATAAAGAGGGAGCACATAATGTTGTCGATGATTATTCCAGGTTTTATTGACAAAAATAGTTTTATTTATAATGTAGTTGTGGCATCTCATTTGTCGTAATATGTATCTTAATTTCATATATATATCTATTATTTTACTCTTCTGCATTGTTTATATATCTTAATGGTTCTCATAATGATATATTTTAAATGTACTTCAAATTATGAATCAGGTAAGTTCCAAGTCAAAGATATGAATGTATGCATCGAACCTCTTATAGATGAGCTACTAAATTTATGGAATGGCATAACTATGTATGAAGTATCTATACCAATACGACAAAGGCAATTTAAATTCCATGCAATGGTTGTATGTACAATACACGATGCCACTGGGTTAACTTCATTTTGTGGTTTGTAATTTTAAGTTCCACTTGATTTTCATTTAATGATATGGAGTAGTTAGAATATTTTATATATGGATATATTTGACATAGATATTCCATATCTAAATATTGTAGGTATTCAGACAAAGGGTAAATTTGCATGTCCAGTTTGGGGTCCTAAGATAAAATCTCATCGTTCAAAAATCTTAAGAAAGGAGGTGTTTGATGAGTATAGGCATTTCCTCTCTAAGAATCACAGGTATAGAACAACTGAAAGAAATATTTTCAATGGGAAGCAGGAGACTGCATTAAAACCATGGAGAATGACACCTCACCTTTGGAAGATGCAATAAAATAGAAAATGTCATCATGGTACGTATGGATCATCATATATGAATTGTTATGTATTTTAATTTTTATTGTGAGTTGTTTGTTGTAGTGGCCATATTTGATTTATGATGTAATTTATTAATTATAAACTAATATTCATGATGTCCATCGTGATCATCAAGGCATTAATGGTCTTCCACAAGGAATGAAAAGTTATCTTATTCAATTCAGCAGGTTACCCTACTATGAGCACCTACAAATTGCTCATTTGTTTGATACAATGCATATTGGAAAGAATGTTACTAAAACCTTATGGTGACTACTAGAGCTAACGAGGGAGAAATATAAAGTTGTTAAAGTGTGGAAAGACATCCAAGAAAGCAACCATGCAATGAAAGACGTCATCCAATTTCATACCAACGGAGAACAAGTTAATACAAACTCAATTCCATGGATGTTTACGGAGAAACAAAGATGTAACGTCCCCGACCCTCTGACCGACAAAGAGGACACTACCAAACCATCATAAACCTCTGGGCAACTAGCCCCATGAACAAGAACATGCATATAAAGCTGAAATACAATGCTTAAAACATAAAATATTCTAAGATGCATAAAACATACATAGATGCATGGTTACTCAACATACAGCGGAAGCAAACATATACATTCCAGCATCAACATGTTCATCATGATTAATTAGACATTAGACTGTAAATGAAAATGTAGAAGAAAAATGGACAAGAATGCTTATCTTATAAACATCTCATCTCGCAACCAGCTACGTCGCTGCAATGTTCCACCCAACCATAGGCCAGCGTGCTCATCAATCTCTCAGCAACACTGCCACCGCCGAGCTGGGCATGATTCCCCAAGAAATAAGGGTCAAAGTAGGCTTACACATAGCCAAGGTTACACAAACAGCCAAATCAACACAGTTGGTTTTATCAGGTCATCAAGGAGCTAGGAAAGGCTAAATGCTAAGTTGGTGGTCTCAATGGAGAACTAAGGATGCCTACACAAGAGCTAAGACTGAATTCTAAGACATCCACACACCCAACACCAGGAATTAGTCCTTTCTCTACTTTGTATTCCCTTAGGCCTTGACTTCCCTTTCCAATTTTCTTTAAGGGTGGTGGAGAAGAAAGCTAACAGTCTAATTCTGTCTGAGTGGCTCCCAACACCAGGTTTCTCAAGCATACCTCGCCTCTAATCTTGCTCTAAATAGTTCGAAGACCAACCACTACATACCGCAATAAAACAAGCAGCTCACAGCTCTGTGAAGAAAATAAAGATAACAAGGTGACAACCCAAACGAAAGGGTGAACACAGCCCAGGTCAAACAAGATGATTTAGAGTTGTTCTTGGCCCTACCGTGGACAAAACAACTCAGTAGAACCCTCAAGATGATTGCATTCACAGCAATGAAAAACGTTGGGGGGGGGAAACCACAACAAGCCACAGTTTTAGGGGAAGAACAACAACCGATCTCACGACTAAGCCACGAAAACATTAGATAGCCCAAAATGGGAGAGAAGTTCGATTCTCAATCTTGGACAGGGGAAAAATAAGTACGCAGACCACAAGACCGTGAGGGTAACACACATACACACAGTCTGATAACACAAAAGGAAAATCGATCCTATTCATAGGCTAGGGAAAGAACATAGCCGATCTCACAGTGAAGAACCACAGATACCTTTCATGGTCCGACAATGTAAACATGGTTAGACTCTCTGTGTGAACAGAGGAAGAACAGAATGACTCACTGTGGAAGGAAAAACATAACCACCCTACGTGAGATTGAGCCAAACCAAAAACTTTGAAGGTGTGGGATCGTGGGAGAGTGGAGTGAGTGTGGAATGATTGCCTCCCTGTCCTAGCAATGTGAAGAGGAAGAGTCCACTGGTGGAGTGGGAACATGGGCAAGGACTGACAGTCCTACCTGAGTGTGGAATGATTGCCTCCCTATCCCAGCAATGTGAAGAGGAAGAGTCCACTGGTGGAGTGGGAACATGGGCAAGGACTGACAGTCCTACCACACCCACCACTACTCAGCAATAACTGCTCCTAGATAGCAGAATTTTAAAAGGGTGGTCGACACATGGCAAACTCCCAATGGCTCCCACGGGTTAGAAAATACCCCCCCTTAACCTTAGGAAATCATGCCCTTTTCATTTAATGTTGCATCGTCGTAGCTGGCTGTAGTTTTATTTTAATTGATGTGCATATTTACATGATACCCAAAACTATAATGTGCTGGATAGCACGATATACCATCGACAACGATCCCTATTGCTGAAACATACACAACCAAATCAATGGTGGGGCTTTTGCCTTTAGCTCCTCACCATGATTAATTACAATATATACATATTATATCCTTTAATGCAAATAGGGTCAAAACTGGGACATTACAATCCCCTCCCCCTTGGAATAGCATCGTCCTCGATTTTCCAATACGTAGGAATACATATACATTTTGCACATCAAAATTTCAAAATTTTGTAGATTTGTCCCGCGTTTAATTATTTACTTTGAACTTTCAGGACCAAGCCCCTTGGCTTCCACGAGCTTCTTCTGCAGGTTCTCAGCTTTTGGCTCATCCCCAAGTCGAGGAACTTTGTGGCTGCTGCCATCTTTATGGTCCCTCATTGGGCAGTCTTGGAAATGATGTCCTCCACATTTTCAACATTTCGATCGCTGCTTCATCTTTACCTACCCAATTTCCTTTGAGTCTTCATGCCTGGAACGTTTCTTAATGGATTGCTTGGACGAATGTCCCATCATTGATCCACTTTCCTTGCCTTTACGGATTGCTCCCAGAAGGATTTTCACCTCCTTTTTCAAACCAATAGAGTCCTGCAAGATCTGGTGGTTCATCTCATTCTGCCTTTTCTGTATCTTGAGCATCTCTCCAAGATTCTCTTGGGTTCTGGCAATCATTTGAACGAGACTTCCAGCCAAGTCTAGCAGCTTTTGGTCTGCTTCCATGGCCAATGTGCACCACTATATTTCACTCTGCTCACCTGTGAAATGCATCATTGAAATTCTATTAGACCAAGCATAATATAGGCATTAATATCAGTCAATTAATTGCCCAATTGGCATGATAGTCTATTGAGGCCTAGAAAAACGCAGGTAACAACCGTTAGGGATTCTCCCCAGTAAACGTTCCCAAATAGCCCATTACTGTTTGGTATGGGGAATCTGTTTGGTTTACGGTATGGCTATCATAGGTCAAGTAACAAAAATAAAGGGTTTTACTGGTTACGTCCCGGTCCACCGTGTGTATTTTTAGTTTTTTGAATTTAAGTATGAGATGCAAGTGCCTATCTAACAATGTAGATTTATAGAGAATACGAGGAGCAATAACAATGTGATGCACAGGTTCTTACCTCTCGTCTTAAATCTCTCGCATATAAATCACACACAGAAAGAAAAACTAAAAATAACTACCTAACATATCCCTAGGGAGAAAGATTATCATTTATCAATGAGTAATGTATTTTGTGCATGCATTAAGAAAAATCACAGATAGCTATTACTTCTTTCAAAACACATGAACATTTATAGATATATGAACAATAATATAGCTCATTGTTTATGAAAAGCATTCATTATCCACAATGGAAATTTCATAGAATAAACCAGAGCGCATTCATAACAAGAACATAGGTTCAAAGAGTTAGAACGATCTCACAGTTAATGGATAATAGCTAAAAACAAAATAGTTCACATTCAACAAATACATAGCACAACATTTGAAACCTTCCACAAAGATTTCTCCAACAGGAAACTTGTAATTTATTTATGCAAAAGGAAATAGTTCTTCTTACATTATACTCTCACAAATATATCTGGGAAAAAGTCCTCTACTCTATCTAACTCTCCTATACTTATACTACAAGTAAAACTCTTGGGCTCCCCCTCAGTGGCCTTTGGGATCCCCCAAACCGTTTAGTCCCCTGATTTTGTCTTTTAGTGAGTGCTCATGATTTATACAATACGTTACATTTTAGATTAATATTTTAAGAGCACTTTACAAAAAGGGGCCAGCTTGGTAACTAATTAACTTTTCCCAAGCCTGGGCCTCTGCTGCTATCGGTCTGTTTGAGATCTCAGACCCTTACTTTCTTCTCCTCTTTCTTTGTCTCTGCTTCTTCATTTTCTTTCTCTTCCTTCCTTGCTGCCTCATTTCTTTTGCTTTGTCTTCTAGACATATCTTCTCTATAGCAGCAATTACCCTGTCATGAATAACCAATTCTTAGATCACTTAGCGTTTGAAAAAGTAATGCAAACTGTATTAAAACACACATCTTGTAAAGTGAACTATCAAAATATTAATGCATGAAGAGAAAAAATGATAATGCAATGAAAATCCCGCCCTTTCGTATCTTGAACTCCGCTGTCCAAACTAAAATTGCAAGCCCAAAAAACAAACTCTTTACTCAATCCAAGCCGCCTCTGGACCATTTCGACATCATCCGATGAAAGCATGAGAGCTGACAAAAGTAACCTCCATTGAAAACTAGGGTAAAACAACACGAGAAAGGCAGGAAAAATGCTAAGCAGTCGGATGGTTAGTGCACTAAGGAGCTGCAACGGTGGACGACATAAGGACTACAACTTCTGCGACAAAAGGACATCATTGACGATCAGAAGAATGAGGAACTAGCTAGAAATGCATCGGTAGATAAATCAATTAAAAATCAGAAAGATAGTGTGAACGATCACCGCAACGAAGGATTCCAAATTGACTACGGACCCCACAAATCATGAAACCGTCGACGATCGGAACAACTAAAGATCATGCATCGACAAAGCAAAGGGCTAGTCCTCTGATCAAATTTCAAAAAAATAGTTCTGAATAGTGAAAATAAAACAAATCATTTTAAAAACAAAAACTTGTGGAATTGGCAAAGATATGGGCTTTTGTCAGGGTGCTTGCAATCTACCATCCGAAATGGCGGCAACACAAAGGACTAATGCTCCGATCATGAGAAAACAGAAAATGCCAATAGTCAAAAGTTTTGAAAAAATAAACAAAGGAGATAAAAACCATTGGCGAAAAACATGACTGTCCATTGGGCCATTTGTAATTTACTTTCCGCAATGGTGGCTGAGTAAAGAACTTATGCCCCAATTCACTGTTCAAGCGACCTCCGATAGCGATACAGGAAATTAATCCATTAGTCAAAAACTTCAAACTTCATAGTCAAAAGCATTTGTAGACAAAAAATAATCATTCATCCTCCGAAAGTGGTAAACAATTGAACTCAATTCAAACTCAGGAAAATCCAAAATTGTAGCAAAGGAACAACCGAGTTCAGGAAACCAAGAAAACCAGGCAAGATAAAATCAACAAGGAGGGTCCAAAATTTTAAAAATTTGTGAAGAAAGTTGCAGCTACAACAATTGGCGACTATTTGGTGAACCCAGATCTCTAGAAAACTTCTTCTTTGAGCAACACACTGTTTTGACAATAAATACTAGCATGCTAGATTCCTCTAGATGTCTGGATTTCCCAAATGAAAAATGTATGTACTTTAATCATTGATATCAGTCCAATTTAGGGATCATGGGAGCCAAGATTTAGAAGTCCAGATAACTCTTTTGAGGTCAGGAATATGAATTTCATTTTTTACCTCTGTCTTCAGGTAGTTTCCAGCTTGGACACCACAGGATTGTAACATATGGTAAACATAAATATTCATTTGTTCCTCATTCCCATGCCATTTTGCACCTTTTGTGCTTTTTGGACCTTTTTGTCCTTTTTGAGTCCTCCTGCATGCCTTTCTTTCTGAATTTTTATTTAGGCTCCTCTATCCATAGTGTCCTTTTATGTGAGAGATGTATTTAATTTTCAGCCCACGGACGGAGAAGAATTTTGGAAATTTTGTACTCATATGATATAGTACTTTGTTTTGATACATATTATTTTCTCAGGAGATTCTTGACTCTTATTTTCCTTTTGGCTTTCAATTCTTGGCATGGGATTATTTATATAATATACTGTTTACCTTGTTTCCTTTCCATGGGTCTTTTGCTGTCACCCCCTAGGACATTTTTTAAATGTGAGATGGATGGAGCCTCGAAATAGTATTCCAGACCTTTTGATTCTGAGTTATTTTACAAGGATTAAGTAGGACTTCAATGTGTTCATAGCCATTTAGGAAAACTGCTAAACTAGAAGAAATTCTTTCGGATAAAACAAAAGTACACAGTCTTATAGTCAAGGATTTTAGTTAATCCATAATTTTGATGCTCTCCATGCAAGCAAAAGTTTGCTTCTTTTATTTAAATCCATCAAAATCTAAAAAACAACAGAAATGAGGTAAATAAAAAATAAACAACTAAATCAGTTTATTTATGTACAACACAAAAACAAAAATTAGGAAAAATAAGGTTTGAGAACTAAGTCTCTTCCCACCCCTGTAAATCTTGCAATTTGTAGGTTGATGGGCCAAGTTTTTCTGCAATCTGAAAAGGGCCTACCCATAACTGTTGAAACTTCGTGTGTTTCCCCTTTTCATCATGCGGGTGATCCCACTTAAGAACCATGTCTCCCACTTCAAATTCCTTTTTTCCAGCTTTATGTTTATCAAACCACCATTTCACTACTTCCTGTTGATGCTTAAAACGTTATTTGGCGTTGGATCTAGACTCTTCCGCCTTCAAAAGATTATAGATTCTAATTTGCAGGATTTCGTTATCTGTGCCCCTAGAATCTTGGGCTATTATGGAAGATGGTAGCATAATGTTAGGAGGAAGGATAGCTTCTTCTCCATAAACAAGGGTATATGGTGACACACCTAAGGAATTGTTGGGTGTGACCCTATCAGCCCAAAGAGCATTTGATAATGCTAAATGCCAACTTCTCTAGTTTTCTATCACAGTCTTTTTTAAGATCCTAATCAAATTCTTGTTTGTAGATTCTTCCAAACCATTCCCTTCTGGGAAGTAGTTTGCAGAATAGTGCAACTTAATTCCTCTTTCATGAGCAAAAGAAGTTAATCTAATAGAATAAAAATATGTAGCATTATCAAAAACCAAGGAAATTGGAACCCCAAACCTGGTCATAATACGATCTTGCAAGAAATCCATGACCGCATCTTCATTCACTTTACGTAACGAAATTGCCTTGACCCATCTAGTGAAGTAGTCAGTTGCCGTCAAAATATATTTGTGTTGCAAGGAAGAATTTGGTTTTATCTCGCCAATGATATCAATCCCCCATTGCTCAAATGGTTCTGTTATCATCACATGATTCAATGGTCCTACTGCTTTGGCTTGTCTTCCTCCACACCTCTGGAAGATATCACACTTTCTGACATGGTCGTGCACATCCTTAAAAGTGTGGGCCAATAGTATCTCTAAGAATCTTATGGGCCGTCGTATCTCCAGAAAAATGACCTCCAACGGGTCCATCATGTAACTCTGTTATGACCCTTTTTTCATCTTCTTTCTCTAAGCATCTGAGAAGGACTCCATCGTAATTCTTCCTGAATAAAATTCCATCAATGATCTGATATGCAACTGATTTAAGGTGCAACGCTCTTCACTGTTTGGCATTCCAATGTTCTGGCAACAATCCTTCCTGAAGGTAATGAACAAGGTCTCGGTACCAGGAATCTAGAGCTGTGCAAAGAGGACATACATCCATCATATGTAATTCCGCTTCATTTTCCCAATTGTTTTCTTCATTGTTTTTACCTTCAGCCATTAGTTTGCATAGTCCTTTCCCTTTAACTATGGATGCTGGTTTGAATTTGAGGTCATATTCTTGTAAATTTGTTACCCAGTTTCCTCTTCTTTCACCTAATTCTTTTTGTATGAAAAGAGACCTTACAGCTGGGTGTGGAACTATTACCTTCATCCAGTTCTTAAGTATGTATGGCCTGAATTGTTTTACCGCTTTGAAGACTGGATAGGCTTGTTTATCAACAGCTGGGTAATTCAATTTGGCTCCCTGCAGACCAATGCTCATAAATGATATGGGGTATTCATCTCCCCCATGTTCCTTTTGAGTAAGCACTGCTGCCAATGAATCGTCAGATGCGAAAGTGTACAAAATAAAATATTTTTCAAAGTTTGGACTTTTGAGAGATGGTGTGTGAGCAATAGATGTCTTTATTTTACTAAATGCATTCTTTTCTACATCAATCCACTTGAATTGTACACTTTGTTTCACCATTTGCTGCAAAGGTTTAACAATTTGAGTGAAATCTGGTACAAACCTTCGCACGAAATTTATTGTCCCCAAGGATGATTGCATACCCTTTTTTTTATGGGGTAAAGGGATCTGTTCTATGGATTTGATCCTTTCTGGGTCTATGGAGATACCCCTTTAATAAACCACGTGACCCAGTAGCTTTCCTTCTATAACCGCAAACACACATTTCCTTGGATTCAGTGAGATGCCATATTTTTGACAACGCTCAAAAATTTGTTTTAGATGGAATGCGTGTTCTTCTCTCTTCTTTGAAAATATCATGACATTGTCAATATATACTACAACACTACGACCAATTAGACCGTGGAAATCTATATCCATAGCCCTCTGTAAAGTAGCTCCATCTTTGATGAGTCTAAAGGGCATCCTTCTATAAGCAAAAGTTCCCCATTTTGTTCTGAATGTAGTTTTTAGTCTGTCTTCTTCAGCTACTAACACTTGATTATAGCCAAAGAATCCATCTAATAATGAAAATAACTCAGAACCTGAAACCATCTACAATATCTGCTCCATGGGTGGGACTAGATAGTTGACTTTATCTGAAGCACGATTTAGGTTTCTGAAATCCACACATAGCCTGATATCTCCAGATTTCTTCCTCACTGGTACCAAATTTGAAAATAATTCTGAGTGTCTGACTTTGAATATAATTTTGGCATCCAATAATTTTTTCACTTCACTCTGAATTAAAGGGTCCAGTTTTGGATGTATCTTCCTCAAAGGTTGCTGATAAGGCTTGACTCCAGATCTAATAGGAATGACATGTTGTATAATCTTGGTGTCATATATTTTAAGCTCTTCATATGTCCAGGAAAATACATCTTTGTACTATTTGAACAAACTAATGAACTTATTTCTTTCACCTAGGGAACAACACTTTCCCAAATTTACATATTTGGGTTTAACTTCAGTTCCCAAATTTATCAGATCGAATTGCAAAGACGAGCTATGAGTCTTGACATTTGCTGGTCTTCTGAATTTGCTGTCTAAATCAAACATCCGCTCTAAGGTCTTGACCCCTTCAGGAATGAAGTTATCAAATTTTAACTCAGCTTGGTGTTCTTCGTCATCGATAATTGCCCCTTTGAAAGTTTCATCATTCATCAAACCTTCCAAGATTTGTTGATCATCATCAAAAACTCGTATATTAGTAATCATGTCTGGAACCGAAGGCCTGAAAGTAATTCAATAGAACACTTGTTATTTGAAGGTACAAGCCTTGCAGCTGAGGTAGCTAACAAGTCAGCTACTGCATTCTTAAGTCTAGGAATGGATACAATATTAAATGCATAAAAAATTGTCAGAAAATCCCACACTTCATTCTGATAAGATTTTAAATGAGGTGAGTTGCAATGTATATGTTTTCAAATTTGCTTTACAATTATTTCAGAATCCCCATACACTTTCATATTTTCTACTTTTAATTCAATTGCTTTTCTTAGTCCCTGAACTAATGCTTCATAATCGTCTATGTTATTGGTACATTCAAACTCTAATCTACATGAAAGAAAATGTTTATTTTTCTTTTGATCAATCAGGACACAGCCAGCTCCTGATCCTTCCAAAGTTTTAGATCCATTAAAAAAAAGTGTCCAAAAACTATGTACTTCTACTGTACTTGAATAAAAAACTACATCTGAAACTAAGTCTACTATTTTACAATCAAATTCATCAGCCTGTGAAAATCGAAGGAGATCGGGTTGTGTGTCTGGTGTACCGCTAGATTCTTCTGCTTGGTAATTTCCCAGTTCAATCTCAATAAAGTAATTTCCCAACACAGAATTCACTGGTTCATTCTTACCCTCCAACTGAGTAACATTGTGCTTCATATGGGGCTCTCTTAATACTTTTATTTGATTGGGACTTCCCTTATAAGGAAACCACATATGTGACCAATCTAATGCAAGATATCCATTTAGCTTTGTTGACCAATCCCAAATCAAAACAAGTCCATAAGCCTCAGGTATGTCTTCTACTACAATATCGATGAAATGACATACCTTTTCATTTGAAGATAGTCAAATCAAAACATCCTCCATTTCCCCAATTACCTTCACAGGTGTTCTGTCTAACTGAATGACCTGCCAAGTAGATGGTTTAGGTTGTCCATTTATCTTCTTATAGAATGGAAGTGGCATAACATTGACTGATGCCCCTGATTCTACTAAACAGTTGTGCACGTTATGGTTGAAAATTTCAAAAGTTAGGAGAAATGGTGGGGTTTTGCATTTAGACTTTCCTCCCACACTGGCTTCACCAATTTGTTCTTCTTCAGGTTTATTGTCAATGGGAAGATTTTCCTCTGGTACTTCAAGTGCCTTTAACAATTTTTCTTTCTGCTGAGGCATATTCCACATTTCAAATAGTGAGATATTTACCTTAGCCCTTTTAATATCTTCCACAATATTATATTCCATCTTATGTTCTTCGAGATTCTTCTTTACATTATCAATTTTTTCTTTGACGAGCTTAACAGGCATGTTAATTTTCTTTGGATTTTGACTCATAATGGTGAATTCAGGTATTTTATTAGCTGTGGTGCTCTTCTAAATTTTCTTTACATTCTTTTGAAGTCTCTTGATTTTTGGGAGTACTGATCTGTCCTCTTTTATAAAACCTTGAATTCTTGTTGTCACGTTTGTTTCCGATATCTCCTCCTATTTCAAATAGCCTTCTTCTTCAGTATCAAACATCAAGACATAATCCCATAAAACCAGAGAATCATCCCCTTGTTTTTCTATGGATTTATTTCCCTTTTCCTCCTCCTGATCAGCTTCTGTGAGTTTAGAGTCCAATAGTTGATTCATTACTAATGTCATCGAATTGATCCATTGAGGGCAATTTTTTTTAGAATGAGGCTACTGATGAAAGGTGCAAAAATTATCCATACCCACCTCAATTAAATTCATTGATGTAGGGTTGTGTGGAGGAGGTTTATATTGATTGTTGTCCTCTCTCCTTTTATAGTAAGGCTTATAATATTTTTGAGCTTCTTTTTACTTTTCCAAATCTATTGTTCTGTTAGATAGCTTTTGCATCATTTTCAACATTCCTTCAAAGTCATGTGACTGCTCCTCCTTAGGCTTAGACAGTAATAAGGCTTTCTTACCAAAAGTTTTTTCTCCCGACTGTTCAAGATAATATTCTATGCTCTCTTTTTCGGCTTCCACTCTCTCGGCTTCTTCATTAGTTTTTGACAACGTAGGTTTGACTTGCATCTTGGAAAACATGGCCAAGTTAGGCCCTAAAACTGAAGTATAGTATTCGATCAAAACCTTTATCAGACGGTTTATTACTTGTAGAAAAATTCTTAAGATAAGCAGCAAACCTTTGGGTGAAACTATGCACTTTTTCTTTTCTTTCTTTCTTTAAAGTGCAAAACCCTTTCATTAGAGCTGCATGAGTTTTTTGGGCTGCATATTTACTTCTGAATATCCTTTCAAATGTGTCCCAGTCTAGGATTGAGTTTGCAGGAAGAGCAAAATACCATGAGGCTACTGCTCCTTTCAAGGTATGCGGAAACAATCTGCAGAGTACATCTTCATGTTCTCTAGCCCTTAGTCCTTCTATAGCCAAGTAAAATCTTTGCAAATGATCATCTACCAAAATATTTTCACTTGGGGTCAAACTTGGGCAGCATTTTCTCAAAACATTAGAGGAAATTTCAACTCAAAATGGGCCTGTTGAGGCCTGGGAATTCGCAGGCGGCAACAGTAAGGGATTCTCCCCAATCAGCGTTCCCAACTAGCCCGCTGACTTTTTGGTATAGGGAATCCGTCCGATTTACGGTCCGGCTACCGTAGGTCAAAATAACAACAAGGGCTTACCGGTTGCGGCCCGGTCCACCGGAATTTGTATTTTGACTTAATATGTAATGCACGTGCCTATCTAAACCATGCAGGGTGATAAGGATGCCGGGAACCACACAATGTGCTGCGCAGGTTCTTACCTCTCGTCTTATGTTCACAACATCTAAACCACATATGCAACTACGAAGTAAGATGATTAACTATCTATCCCCGAGGAGCCAAAATAATTATTATTTAGTAATGCATTAACTTCATGTAGAATAAACACAATCACAGGTAACTGATATTTGTATTCACAGCACATGAAAGAGAAATTATT
>LPNX010452509.1:85483-106457 GCA_001517045.1 Pseudotsuga menziesii
TATCAATCCTGTCTTTTCAGCTTCTTGTTTGCAAAGCTCTTCATTCAGCTTTTGCTGGGCCTCCTCAGCTGCTTGCTTAGCAGCTTCCTCAGCTTCTCTAGTTGTCTCTTTTTCTCTTTCAGTAGCATCCTGAGCAGCTTTTCTCTTTTCTTCTTCCCCTTTCTGGAGCCATTCCGCAGCCTCCTCTTCTAATCTTCGAGCTTCCTCTCCTATTCTTCTGGTTGTTTCTTCAGCCCTAGCCTGTTCAGCTTTCTCCTGCTCAGGTCCACCTTGTGGTTTGAACCTCTTACCGAGCGCTGTCATGTTAGCGGCCCTCCTGAAAATAGATTCATCCCTGTCAATGTGATGAGTGTACTCATAAAATACTTTATGTTTCTTGCAGTGCTCGGCCATTCTCTCGTGAGTATCATTCCGTCTAAAGGTCATCTCCCCGAAACGGAACTTTTCTAGTTCCTGTATAAATTCAGGAGCCTGCTTCACATTTGCAAAGCTGCAACTACCTAGCTTGAATGGCAGAGGAGGGTAGGAAGCCTTCTTCTTCTGGAATAGGAAATGCCCAACTCCATCTATATACACTTGTCTGACAGCTTCCTTGTGTATGATATAATCTGTTGCATACTTGGGCAACAGATAAGGGGTCTTTGACCCACCAAACATCCTCAAATACATCCCATTTTCTGTCAAAAAATAGTCACCAAACTCCTCTATGACCTGCATGGCCTCTTCTGACATACAGTCACATTCCTTTTGGAAGACAAGAGTGTGTAGAGGCATGATAAAATGTTCGCAGATTTCTCGGTAGTAACTATGGTATTGATGAGCCCCTAGTAGCTTAAAGGCAACATATACGGGCACTCTGTCTCTGTCCCAAACACATTTGAGCCCGGGGAAGGGCTGGTGGCATATTATGTAGTCAATCAAGATCGAGCTCATGTAAAAGCTGGATTTTTTCTGTTGTACTCCTCCTTTTGCCGCAGCTATATAGGAAGACAGGCTACTAGATACCAGGCCGGACCAGTTGAATATGGTCCCTTCAGTGGCCACATAGAACATCAGGGGTATCCATTCAAATTTAAATAACCTACCATTGGCCCTCCCGAAGATCCTGTTCAACATTAAAGCTATGAATCTGTATGGGGGTCTAAGGGTGGCCGTGTCATAATCTTCAGTAACTCTATGTCTAAAGAGTTTCCCAGGTAACAACATTCTCTTCATGGTCTCTATCAAGTCCATCCTGATATAGTCCAACCACTCATTGGACAGGAACACCTGAGGCTCAGGAAAGTGGTAGGCTAAGGCCACATATCCAGGGCTAAAGGAAGCATAGCCCTGACCTGCAACATTGCATATCAGCATTGAACCATGGTTTGTGTGTGGAAGGATCCACCTCATCAACTCAGCACATGGAAACATTTCGGGCCTGGTGGCAACCTTCATGATTGCAGAATTTTCTATGTTTGCGTAGATATGTTCCTCTTCCAGGCCCATATCTGGAACTTCCCTACGGGAAATCATTCTGTGTATGTCTCCCCACTTATACTCAGGGTCCACCCCTGTGACACACTGTGTATCCTCATATATGTATTCAGTGGGTAGATCGGCCTCTATTGCCGGTTGCTCTTCTACCACAGGGGCCTTCTTTTTCTGTCTTCTGGACATCTTGAAATCTTCCTGCAATGTAAACATCATGATATGAAGCCATTCAGATTTTGAGAATATTAAGAAGCAGTTTTAATCTTTCTCCATTTGTATATGTGGCTACAATGGTATCAGACATAGTTTCTTTACATTTAAGGATTTGGAATAGTTATGCAATCTGTTGAGCTATGCTATCATCTTATATCAGTGTGTAACACATATATGCATAACCAACCTATATCATGATTATCTGAACTAGAAGCACAAAACTCAAACCATCTCTGTAATATAACTAGCCATAAATGCTACAGGATATACTTCATCAAAAGGTCTGCCATCGAAACTAATCAATATGCTAATTTATAACAATGACAAATGCAAAACCAACACGACTATTCTGGTGAATTTAGACAAGCCTTAGCAAGGATAAGAATAGCAAAGGCCATGCTGCTTGCGGACATGATAATTACATTTGTGCGGTCATGAAAAATGGGCACCCATGACAACCCTTCGTGCAGGGGACACCAATCAGCGCCATTGCTCATTATACCCCTAAAGCTTCGAATAATGACTGCGGCACGGCCCTAGGGCTTCACGGTGGCCAACGATGGCGAATGCGCAGCGCGGAGGCTAAAACTAGGGCTCGAAGAATAGGAAATCGAACGGTAGGATGTTTATCATGGAAAAACTGTGAAAACCGCCCTCCCAAATGTTTCAAGGTCCTCATCAAAGCAAGAAATAACCAGGTGCAGGATTTATAAAAAAAAAAAAAAACCAATCCCTCTAACGTCACAAGCTATCCCCCCCAATAAGATAAAACGCAGGCGCAACTGCTGGGGAGAACGGAAATACCAACCCTAGCCGTGGGTAAAGAAAAACCCCGTTTATGAACAACGAAAAAAACAGGCCGTAAATTCTACATTATTCTCACCCTAAGTAACCCAGCCAAAACCTTGAAAAGAAGGGTTTAAGCTCCTACCTGGCAGGATTGCACGAATGAAAAGGCGACAGCGATGGAGTCCTCAACCAACAGCTGGATGTGGGTACCGGTACGATGCTTCCACACAACTCGCTAGCTCGACAGTGCGATAGCTCGGACGCGATAAAACAATAAAAAACCCAACAACACGCCCTGTATATATAAAAGCTCGCACGTGTGGCGAGTCAGATCAGTCGGGCCGGATAGAAAAGTCTCGGCGGGCGGCTAAACTTATCTATGCCCGCAACGGCGGAACATCCTCTTCACTCCACCGCCCGCAACACCAAACATAGGTCATACGCTTAAAACGGGGTCGGGCGGCAACGGACTCATTTGTCAGGCGACCAGGAGTTTGGCGACCCCCGCAACGACGGATGCAACGGGGAAGTCAACATTCTCCATGGCGCCGATATACGTAGTCGGCCATAAACCGCATCTCTAGATTTTCCATTGGACCGCAACGGCGGCGAGGGTAGAGTTCATCTCCCTCCGACGCGGTGTTAAGAACGCGCCCTCAACAGTTGTATAAAAGTCTACCACCCGCAACGGTGAGACGACAACCAAGAATGGAGGAAGGCCCGCAACGGCGGGGTGGACAAACAACCAGGTTCCTGCAGCCACCCGCAACGGCAGGGCAAGAAACAAAAATCAAGTTTCGAACACCACCCGCAACGGCGGGGCGAGAAACAAAAGTCAAGTTTCGAAAGCCACCCGAAATGGCGGGGCGGAAAAGAAAAAGACGAGTTGAAGAAGACCCGCAATAGCGGATCAGCCAAAGAAGAAACCTCCCGATCCACAAAGACTTTGCAATGAAAATTTTAAGGGTTATGCAAAAACAAGCAGAAGCTCAATTCAAAATGAAGGCATGAAAACGATGAGAAACCAGCCAATTGAAAGCACTCAAATTCCATGAAGGCGCTTCGAAATCCATAAGTTAAACTCAAAAGGATGAAACCAAGAAAAGGACTGAACTAATCCAAAGTAAAGGAGGGTCCAAATTTTTTTAGAAATTTGGGAAAACTGTTGCAGCTGCAACAGGGCCTTTTAAATTTTATTCAAATTCGATGTCATCATGTGTTAGACAATGAAATTGATTTAAATTTGAAATACTGTATAGGTCTTAAACACTTTTTTAATATAAATTTGGGGATAGGTATCATAAAAAAAACTACTTTTTTTGTTTGTATTTTTGACATATCTCCCTGTTTTTTTACTCAAATTTCGATCGAGAGAGCTCGTTGGATTTGGAATTAAATTCCACATCCAACGAGTACCCACTCGACATACTTTTGATGGACCCTGCTACCCCAAAAATGAGAAATACTTGAAAAAATGGAATGATGATGTCATCATATCATTTTTTCAGGTATTTCTTGTTTTTGGGGTAGCGGGGTCTGTCAAAAGTATGCCAAGTGGGTACTCGTTGGATGAGAAATTTAATTCTGCATCCAACGAGCTCTCCCGATCGAAATTTGAGTAAAAACACAGGGAGATATGTCAAAAATACAAACAAAAAAGTAGTTTTTTTCTCTTCTTCCTCCAAAATTAATAAATATTATTTTATTATTTTAACTATTATTTTATTAGTTCATTTTAGGAGGCCCATTTTGAGTTGAAATTTCCTCTAATGGCTTGAGGTAAGTTATGTAAAGGGGGTGCCAGTTTTAAAGGTGACCTAGCCCTCCAAGCAGGTGGTGGATTCGGTGGGTTGGATGGCTGATTTGCATTCACGTTTGCCATGAGTCTGGGTGGAGAATGAGGTGGTGAGTGAATAGGGGTATGAATAGGTGAACAGTAAGGTGCATCTAGGCCCACTTGATTCAAAGGCTGAACAACTTCCTATAAGGCTGTTTCTACTAGTTCTTCAAAATCTCCAACCAACACTACGTCTTCCAATATAGGACGGTATTTCTTCTGATTAATATGAGAATAATTGGTAATCCTCCAATATTCTTCACATATTCCCTAATATGTCTTCTTAGATCATTAACTACTTCACTATCGACATAATACATATGCTCTTTACCTTTCTCTTCAGGAATTGGATTGGGAAACAGACTGCTTTCAGAACTATCACTAGTGGAATAATCTCAAGAAAATAAGTTTCCTCGGCCAGCCATGCACTGGCGGCCCTCCTTTTAGCGCCAAAAACTGTTGAGGTCTGGAAAAAAATAGGTAACAATAGTTAGGAATTCTCCCCAGTAAACGTTCCCAACTAGCCCATTACTGTTCGGTATGGGGAATCCGTCCAGTTTATGGTCCGCCTACCGTAGGTCAAGTAACAAAAATAAAGGGTTTTACTGGTTACGACACGATCCACCATGTGTATTTTTAGTTTTTTGAATTTAAGTATGAGATGCAAGTGCCTATCTAACAATGCAAATTGATAGAGAATACAAGGAGCAGTCACAATGTTATGCGTGGGTTCTTACCTCTCATCTTAACTCTCTCACATCTAAATCACACACAGTAAGAAAAACTAAAACTAACTACCTAACATATCCCTAGGGAGCAAGATTATCATTTATCAATGAGTAATGTATTTTGCGCATGCATTAATAAAAATCACAGATAGCTATTACTTCTTATATAATACGTTAAATTTCAGATTAAGATTTTAAGAGCAGTTTATAAAAAGGGGCCAGCTTGGTAGCTGATTAACTTTTCCCAAGCCTGGGCCTCTGCTGCTATCAATCTATTTTAGATCTCAGACCCTTACTTTCTTCTCCTCTTTCTTCGTCTCTGCTTCTTTATTTTCTTTCTCTTCCTTCCTTGCTGCCTCCTTTCTTCTACTTTGTCTTCTAGACATATCTTCTCTAAAGCAACAATTACCCTATCATGAATAACTAGTTCTTATATCACTTAGCATTCTAAAAAGTAATGCAAATTGTATTAAAACACACATCTTGTAAAGTGAACTATCAAAATATTAATGCATGAAGAGAAAAAATGATAATGCAATGAAAATCCTGCCCTTTCGTATCTTGAACTCTACTAAATCCACTATCTAAACTAAAATTGCAACCCCGAAAAACAAACTCTTTACGCAATCCAGGCCGCCTTTGGACCAATTCGACATCCTCCGATGAAAGCATGAGAGTTGACAAAAGTAACCGTCATCAAAAAATAGGGTAAAAGCACAGAAGAAAGGCAGGAAAAATACTAAGCAATTGGATGGTTAGTGCACTAAGGAGCCAAAACAGTGGAAGACATGAGGACTACGGCTTCCATGACAAAAGGACATCATCAGCAATCGAAAGAACGAGGAACCAGCTAGAAATGCATCAACAGATAAATCAATTAAAAATCAGAAAGATGGTGCGAATGATTGCTGCAATGGCAGATGCCATACTGACTACGGACCCCGCAAATCATGAAACCGTTAGTGATCGAAACAACTAAAGATCATGCGTCGACAAAGCAAAGGGCTAGTCCTCCGATAAAATGTCAAAAAACCAGTTCCGAATAGCAAAAATAAAACAAATCATTTTAAAAACAAAAACTTGCGAAATCGACAAAGATATGGGCTTCCGTTGGGGTGCTTGCAATCTACCATCCGAAATGGCGGCAACGCAAAGTACTAATGCTCCGATCGTGAGAAAATAGAAAACGTCGATAGTCAAAAGTTTTGAAAAAATAAACAAAGGAAATAAAAACCATTCGCAAAAAACATGACTGTCCATCGGGACATTCATAATTTACCTTCCACAATGGCAGCTGAGTAAAGAACTACTGCCCCGATTCACTATTCAAGTGACCTCTGAAAATGATAAAGGAAATTAATCCATAAGTCAAAAACTTTGAACTTCATAGTCAAAAGCATTTGTAGACAAAAAAAATCATTCATCCTCCGAAAGTGGTAAACAATTGAACTCAATTCAAACTCAGGAAAATCCAAAATTGTAGCAAAGGAACAACTCAGTTCAGGAAACCAATAAAACTAGGCAAGGAAAAATCAACAAGGAGGGTCCAAAATTTTAAAAATTTGGGAAGAAAGTTGCAGCTGCAACACAGTCCAAGTCTCATCAAAGTGACTATCATATTTTTCATGCCTTCCCAACAGGCACATGAGCTCATTCATGTCCATTCTTGGGCATGGAATTAACTATTCTAGCATTCACAATTTACTTTAAGCAAATACACACATTCTATTTTCAGCCATACATGCATCCAACAATATTTTGTATTCACAATGCATAAGTATATATATATAATTAAAAGGCAAGAGAGAGCAGCAAAAGTTTTTCCCCTCTTTGTCTTGTTCCATCCTGGAACCCACACCACCACTGTGGCTTTTCATGCTCTCAGCCTCTTTCACTTTACCGTGAATGCTAGACCAATCCCTCTTGGTCATGAAACTTAGTGTCTCTTGTCTATTTCAGACCTCTCAACCATGGATCCTCCCCACATGGTTTGTCTTGGCTGCTAGGACCTTCACAGTCTCACTAGCACCTTTTTCATTACTGCTCATTCTGAGCTCTTCAGGACAGTCACATGTCCACATGCACCCCTAGGATGCTCTCATAGTCCTCTCTCCTAGCGATACCTATATTCAAACATTGAATAGATTTACATGTTTAGTTTATTCTCAATGGTTTTTATCTCTTAAAAAAGAGTTTAAAATATCATATCCAAGTCACATACACATGTATATTCATAAGCAAGAAATTGCAAAGTAATCCAATAGTTATATGTATTATGCATTTCCTTGTTGGTCCACAGGATCCTGCTTTGCTTTGCAAGACTTGGGATTTTCTATGGACTTGGATGTTAGGTCAGCACACAGGCTGCTCCTCAACACCAAATAATTAATGTCCAGCTAGTACACCTTCACGCTGACTGGGAAGGAACAAATCAGCTAAGCCAACACAGTTTCATTTATCAGGCCATGCACTTATATCAACAACACACTTATATCAACAATACACTTATATCAACAACGCACTTATATCAACAATACACTTATTTCAACCATGCACTTATATCAACAATAAATGACCATTTCCAGGTCTAGGATCTACTATGGATCCCTAGGCATATAACAGCCCTATTTCGGTGACATCTTCACCACATCCTTTTATACATATCAAGCATAGTCAAGCCAACCTATAGTTGGGTTTATCAGACCGTCCAACCAAGCCAATACACAATTGGGTTTATCAGGATGCAGGAAATCAAGCCAACACTGTAACAACCATTTACCCTTTTCTCTCTAGTGTGCAACACCAGACTGCATCTATTTATCCTGACAACACAAGCAATACAAGAAAACTCATTAGCGTTATTGATCTAAAAATCGTAATCATATTTCACATCATTCACTATCAAGTATTGAGACACCAGGAGTGCGTCCACTCCCTAGGGTGTAATCAATATTGAAAAACCCTTTCATGATCTGACATCGAAAAAGTGTGCACCCTTTTCCGGTGTGTGCCATGTAGGCCCTATTCATACTCAAGCAATCAGTCATCATGGAAATAAAATCAAAACATGTTTTGCATATCGAATTTTAATAATTTGACATGCATATTCTTAGCTAGGGTCATAGAACACTTATCCATTTGCCGATGCGGTATTCCTTCGTTAAGGAGGAATGGGAGCTCCCTTCTATGAGTTGACAATCCCTTGGTTTACCATCCCAATTCCTCTTTACATTTCGTATCCACACATGTCTTACTGACACAATATATACCATGTCACTCATGTTGCTTACTGAACATGCAGTGCAGATGAGACATTCCAAAAATGTCCAATGGAGTTTCACCCGAAACCCAATTCCAAGATAACGGAAAACCTTTCCATGAAGTTTGGCTCATGCAGGCCATCAGACATGATCTTACTGTAGTGTGTACGCCTGGAACATTCATCAAGTAGCCAAATAGTCAATCATTATTTGATAATACAATCCAAATTTGATTGTTCCATAACAAGGCAATGACATTAGTAATTAAATTCAATGACAATTTGCAACTCTGTTTACTACAGAAATTGATTTGCTTGGCAATGAGGTGATCCTCAATTGTGGGTCTCTTGTAAGCAGTACCACTATTCCCATTATAATTTTATGCTTACTAGCATAGCATGAATACCCAGTTACAATGCGTCCTCCTGACACAATCTTATGCAAGCCAATAGTGATTAGTAGTTGTCAGCAATTTCTTAAATCCAAAACTCACAATTAAAATTTAACAACCCATCATGCATACAAACTATTTTCACAGCCATCAGACTCTTCTCATAAGGTTTGCCTCTTTCACATGGTATATTTCAACCTTTTTCATGGTCTTACCCAAATTGCCATGCTCCAAACAATCTACCCGAAACCTGCACCTCAGTTAGCCAAACACTTAGTAAGTCTTGATGCACATAACTTTTTCATTGCCGCAACGATCACTAAAGAATTTTCATAATTTATAAAATTCAAACACTTCCAGCTGTTAATCACATCAATATTACCAAAACTCATTTAATTCACGCAATCATTATCATACTAAAATTTGCAAGGTCACATAATTTATGCCAAAACGAAATGTTCAGATACTCCTTACTCCACAAGCGTATCATTGTACCACCTTGCCCTTCCATAGAGCATTTTCGGCAGCCAATCGATCATGACTACCCTCTTCATGCACTTACTATCCTGCATTAATAACAACTCTTGAAATGGTTCTATAATTGTCATCAATTCATCATTTCAGCCATTAGTTATTCATAATATCACATGCACTATCTCAATACATTCATGCAATGCATCACAATATTTGCGCCCATACTTATGTAATCAGTTACTCACACCCTTCATATGCATCCATTCAATGCATAACTACAAGATTTATGAAATCTTTTAATGTATATCCACTCAATGCTACCTTGCATTGGTTTGGGAATACTATGCATTCAAGCATACCATGCATGACCTAACCATGACTACTTCATATAGGATGCATTACTATAATCAAGATCATCAATACTTACTTTCTTTGGGATACTAAGCTCCCAACAACATATACAGGCATGATACATTTTTGTATGAATGTAGTATAAATTTCAAATACCCACATGGTATGAGATCTCTTGCCTTTACCACTCCATGCAATTGTCATAATTAAACTCTTACCTTCATGGGTCCTACTTACACCCTGGACATTACCAGTTTGGTTGGTCCTTTGCAGGAGATTGCATATTTTTCTCACCAACTTTTGATTCTGGACTTGTTGCCTTATCCCTTTCTCCATAGGGTTGCTAGTCACATTCGTTAGCATCAGCAACACATTTAGCCATGTCCATGTTGTCGTTGGTTTTTTTCCACTAATGCCAGACCAATGCAATAATTATCATTAGTGGCTCATTATGAATGTATAATTCTCACTGTTCTTACCAACATGTAATATCCTATCCATGCAAGGCATATCCTCATACATTTCATTTATAAAAATTGTAATCATAATTAGCAAGATAGGTTTTAAGGAAATTTCCCTTTTCAAGTCCCTCATCCTTGCATGGAACTCCTTGTCCACACAACAACTGGTTTGACTTCATGGTCTTTCTACCTCTAGGCATGCAATTCCTGGATTTGTCCATATTGACAGTATCACACTTTCCCTTTCAAGCAATTACTAACACTTTTATGCTCCACACTCAAATTCCGGTGACTCTCGCTTGTTTCCTACTGGATAAGATTTCCAACGCCTATTCACATGCTTCATTCTGAACTCGGGTGTGAAAACCACACCACTTCAAAAATGATGCCTTTTACCAAATGTATTCTGGTCTGAAATGTCAACTTCAGCCACCTAGAACTCTCTTCCTTTTCAGCCATGAAACTGTTGAGAAACCCAATGAGAAATTCATTGCAAAACCCCAATTTTTCTTTGTTCAAAATCGGGTCTCATCCCAACTAATTTTTCAACGCTTCAGACCCTTAGCGGACTAGCCTTTCAACACTTCAGCGACCCAGACAACTAAATTCTCCTGTGCTCATCAGGGGCCGCATCATCTTTAGCTTTTCGCTGTATCGGCGATTCCCTCGACTATATTTCTCTGATGTAATCTTTTCAGATGGCATTGGTGATTCCAAGGACTATTCATCGGGTCTCTTTTCCACCATCTTTTTGGCATTTCAACAACCAGATTCACTAACTTTCTCCGTGGTTCATTGGTGGTTTGTTCACCTGTTCCCTTCTGGTGTGTCGAACTTGTAGTGGTCTAAGCTTCTGATCTATATCGGTGATCAGATCCTCTACTCATCGAACAGCTAATTCTCTAGGATTCCGCAATGGTAGTTCACCAACCGTTAATATTTTCCAATCAGTGGCCTCTTCAACTACAATTCTCTGATCGATGGTCGAAACAACTGTCCGTCGGGAGGGTAGGCCACTCAACAGCCGCAATGGCAGACGCACGAACGACTAATTTTTCTGATTGACGCTCTAATATTCTAATACTTTTCAATCACGTCCATCGGTGGTCTAATGTCTAAACTCCACCGATGTTTTCCACTGCATCGATGAGCCAAACAACTAAGTTTTTTTTACGTCTTCGGTACTTAGACAAATTTTTGAGAAAATTTCCTTCCCTGAACATTTTCTTTCCTTGTCCGCTGCATCAGCGATCTCAACAACTGTAGTTTCCACAGTATCGGCACTCAGGTGCACTAACATCAGGCGGTTAGTCTTCTAAGTAGCAGCAACAACAGACGCATCATTAGCTAATCTCTTTCAATGTAGTTCATCGACGGTTCCATCGTCTATCCATCGACGATGAAATCAACTAACTATTGCCAAAAAAATTTCTTCCCTTCGTCGATGTGTCATTAACAACCAATACAACTAATCATCGGTGATGCGATCAACTAATCATCACCAACCATCGATAATTTCACGACTTAGAAAATTTTTCAAATTTTTTGACCCACCATCGCTCTCAGCTGTTCAACCCACTATCATCTTGGTTCTTCTGCTGACGTTTCGGTGCTCACATCCTCTTGTCATCACCAATCCAATCGACTAAGCCTCATCGACGGCCAAGTCTGTATCGGGCGGCCTTTCAACTAGTTGTCCGCTGCATCGAAAAGGCTTCCCACTAAGTCTTCCGATGCACCAACGGCCCAACGAGCACTCTTATAAGCATTGCGGCGAAAATTACTTCAGGGATCTACCGTTGTATCGGCACCCCCTTCCTCTAATATTTTTCGATGGCCGACCGATACTTAGGAAAATTTCTGAGATTTTTATTCGGTGGTCTCTGTCGGAAGGCCTTCTGCTTAGGTGATCTGATGCATCGGTGAGACTTTGGACTAAGTCCTCTGATGATCCGATGATCCCAATACTTAGAGGAATTTCCAAAATTCTCTTGTCATGCATAGGTTTTCTTCTGTTTTCTGCCGGGCAGAAGGCAACCTGCCTTTGCTAGCTGACCTTTCATGGCCCATTTAGGCCCATGCTGCAACTTTTAGCTCTAATACCATACTGTAACATCCCCGACCCTCCGACCGACGAAGAGGATGCTACCAAACCATCATAAACCTCTAGGCAACTAGCCCCATGAACAAGAACATGCATATAAAGCTGAAATAAAATGCTTAAAACATAAAATATGCTAAGATGCATAAAACATACACAGATGCATGGTTACTCAACATACAATGGAAGCAAACATATACATTCCAACATCAACATGTTCATCATGATTCATTAGACATTAGACAGTAAATGTAAATGTAGAATCAAAATGGACAAGAATTCTTATCTTATAAACATTTCGTCCCGCAACCAGCTACGTCACTGCAACGTTCCACCCAACCATAGGCTAGTGTGCTCATCAATCTCTCAGCAACACTGCCACCCCCGAGCTGGGCATGATTCCCCAAGGAATAAGGGTCAAAGCAGGCTTACACATAGACAAGGTTACACAAACAACCAAGTCAACACGATTGGGTTTATCATGCCATCAAGGAGATAGGAAAGGCTAAATGCTAAGCTGGTGATCTCAATGGAGAACTAAGGATGCCTACACCAGAGCTAAACCTGACTTCTAAGACATCCACACACCCAACACCAGGAATCGGTCCTTTCTCTGCTTCACAGTCCCTCAGGCCCTGACTTCCCTTTCCAATACTCTTCAAGGGTGGTGGAGAAGAAAGCCAACAGTCTAACTCTATTTGAGTGGCTCCCAACACCAGGTTTCTCAAGCATACCCAGCCTCTAATCCTGCTCTAAACAGTCTGAAGACCAACCAATGCACACCGTAGTAAAACATACAGCTCACAGCTCTGTGAAGAAAATAAATATAACAGGGTGACAACCCAAATGAAAGGGTAAACACAGCCCAGGTCAGACAAGACGATTCAGAGTTGTTCTTGGCCCTAGCGTGGCTGAAACAACTCAGTGGCACCCTCAAGATGATTGCATTCATAGAAACGAACAACGTGGGGGGGGGGGGGGGGGGGAATCACAACAAGCCACCGTTTCAGGTGAAGAATAGCAACCGATCTCATGGCTAAGCGACGAAAACATTACACAGCCCGAAAACGGGAGAGAAGTCTGATTCTCAATCTTGGATAGGGGAAAAATAGGTACGCAGACCACAAGACCATGAGGGTAACACACATACACATAGTCCAATAATACAAAAGGAAAATTGATACTCTTCATAGGTTGGGGAAAGAACATAGCCGATCTCATAGTGAAGAACCACAGATACCTTTCACGGTCCAACAACGTAAACAGGGTCAGACTCTCTGCGTGAACGGAGGAAGAACAGAATGGCTCACTGTGGAAGGAAAAACAGAACTTCCTTGCATGAGAGTGAGCCAGAGCAAAACCTCCGAAGGAGTGGGATCGTGGGAGAGTGGAGTGAGTGTGGAGTGATTTCCTCCCTATCCTAGCGACGTGAAGAGGAAGACGCCACTGGTGGAGTGGGCACATGGAAAGGACTAACAGTCCTGCCACACCCACCACTACTCAGCAATAACTGCTCCTAGACAGCAGAAGTTTGAAAGGGTGGTCGACACATGGCCAACTCCCAATGGCTCCCACGGGTTAGAAAATCCCCCCCCTTAACCTTAGGAAATCATGCCCTTTTCATTTAACGTTGCACCATCATAGCTGGATGTAGGTTTATTTTAATTGATGTGCATATTTACATGATGCCCAAAATTATCATGTGCCAGATAGCATGATATACCATCAACAACGATCCCTATTTCTGAAACATACACAACCAAATCAATGGTGGGGATTTTTCCTTTATCTCCTCACCATGAATAATTACAATACATACATCTCATATCCTTTAATGCAAATGGGGTCAAAACCGGGACATTACAATCCCCTCCCTCTTGGAATAACACCGTCCTCAGTGTTCCAATGCGTAGGAATACATATACATTTTGCACATCAAAATTTCAAAATTTTGTAGATCTATCCCATGTTCAATTATTTACTTTGAACTTTCAGGACCAAGCCCCTCGGCTTCCACGAGCTTCTTCTGCTGGTTCTCAGCTTTCGGCTCATTCCCAAGTTGAGGAACTTTGTGGCTGCTACCCTCTTTATGTCCCCTCGTTGGGAAGTCCCGGTGTAAATGATGTCCTCTGAATTTCCAACATTTTACTGGCTACTTCATCTTTACCTGCTCAATTTCCTTTGAGTCTTCATGCCTAGAATGTTTCTTAACAGATTGCTTGGATGAATGTCCCATCATTAATCCACTTTCCTTGCCTTTATGGATTGCTCCCAAAAGGATTTTCACCTCCTTTTGCAAACCAAGAGACTCCTGCAAGATCTGGTGGTTCATCTCATTCTGGATTTTCTATATCTTGAGCATCTCTCCAATATTCTCTTGGGTTCTGGAAATCATTTGAAGGAGACTTCCATCCAAGTCCAGCAGCTTTTGGTCTGCTACCATGGTCAATGTGCACCACTGGATTTTTACTCTGCTCACCTGTGAAATGCATCATTGAAATTCTGTTAGACCAAGCATAATATAGGCATTAATATCAGTCAATTAATTGCCCAATTGGCATGACAGTCCAAGTCTCATCAAGGAGACTTTCATATTTTTCATGCCTTCCCAACAGACACATGAGCTCATTCATGTCCATTCTTGGGCATGGAATTAACTATTCCAGCATTCACAATTTGCTTTAAGAAAATACACGCAATCTATTTTTAGTCATACATGCATCCAAGAATTTTTCCCCTCTTTGTCTTGTTCCATCCTAGAACCCATACCATCGCTATGGATTTTCATGCTCTTAGCCTCTTTCACTTCACTGTGAATGCTGGACCAATCCCTCTTGGTCATGACACTTAGTGTCTCCGGTCTATTTCAGACCTCTCAACCATGGAGCCTCCCCACATGGTTTGTCTTGCCTGCTAGGACCTTCACAGTCTCACTAGCACCTTTTTCATTACTACTCATTCTAATCTCTTTAGGATAGTCACATGTCCACATGCACCCCTAGGATGCTCTGATAGTCCTCGCTCCTAATGACACCTATATTCAAACATTGAAGAGATTCACATGCTTATTTTATTCTCAATGGTTTTTATCTCTTAAAAAAGAGCTTAAAATATCATAACCAAATCACATACACATGTATATTCATAAGCAAGAAATTGCAAAGTAATCCAATACTTATCTGTATTGTGCATTTCCTCATTGGTCCATAGGATATTGCTTCGCTTTGCAAGCCTTGGGATTGCCTATGGACTTGGATGTTAGGTCAGCATGCAGGCTGCTCTTCAACACCAAATAATTAATGTTCAGCCAGTACACCTTCACGCCGACTGGGAAGGAAAAAATCAGACAAGCCAACACAGTTGGGTTTATCATGCCATGCACTTATATCAACAACGCACTTATATCAACAATGCACATATATCAACAAAACACTTATATCAACCATGCACTTATATCAACAATAAATGACCATTTCCATGTCCATGATCTACTATGGATCCCTAGGCATATAACAACCCTATTTCGGTGATATCTTAACCACATCCTTTTATACATATCAAGCACAGTCAAGCCAACCTATAGCTGGGTTTATCAGGCCGTCCATCCAAGCCAATACATAATTGGGTTTATCAGGCTGCAGGCAATCAAGCCAACGATGTAACAATCGTTTACCCTTTTTTCTCTAGTGTGCAACACCAGACTACATTTGTTTAGCCTGACAACACAACCAATACAAGCAAACTCATCAGCGTTATTGCTCTAAAAACGTAATCATATTTCACATCATTCACTATCAAGTATTGAGACACCAAGAGTGCGTCCACTCCCTAGGGTGTAATCAATATTGAAAAACCCTTTCATGATCCGACATTGGAAAAGTGTGCACCCTTTTCCGGTGTGTGCCATGTAGGCCCTATTCATACTCAAGCAATCGGTCATCATGGAAATAAAATCAAAACATGTTCTGCATATGGAATTTTAATAATTTGACATGTATATTCTTAGCTAGGGTCACAGAACACTTATCCATTTACCAATGCGGTATTCCTTCCTTAAGGAGGAATGAAAGCTCCCTTCTCTGAGTTGATAGTCCCTCGGTTTTCCATCCCAATTCCTCTTTACATTTTGTATCCACACATGTCTTACTGACATAATATATACCATCTCACTCATGTTGCTTACCCAACATGCAGTGTAGATGAGACATTCCCAAAATATCCAATGGAGTTTCACCCGAAACCCAATTCCAAGATAAGGGAAAACCTTCCCATGAAGTTTGGATCCTGTAGGCCATCACACATGATATTCTTGCAGTGTGTACCCCTGGCACATTCATCAAATAGCCAAATAGTGAATCATTATCTGATAATACAATCCAAATTTGATTGTTCCATAACCAAGCAATGACATTAGTAAAGAAATTCAATGAGAATTTGCAACTCTGTTTACTATAGAAATTGATTTGCTTGGCAACGAGGTGATCCTCAATTGTGGGTCTCTTGTAAGTAGCACCACTATGCCCATTATAATTTTATGCTTACTAGCATAACATGAATACCCAGTTACAATGCATCCTCCTGACACAATCTTATGCAAGCCAATAGTGATTAGTAGTTGTCAGCAATTTCTTAAATCCGAAACTCACAATTCAAATTTAACAACCCATCATGCATACAAAATATTTTCACAGCCATGAGACTCTTCTCATAAGGTTTGGCTCTTTCACATGGTAGATTTTGGCCTTTGTCATGGTCTTACCCAAATTGCCATGCCGCAAACAATCTACCCGAAACCTGCACCTCAGTTAGCCAAACACTTAGTAAGTCTTGATGCACATAATTTTTTCATTGCTGCAATAATCACTGAAACATTTTCAGAATTTATAAAATTCAAACACTTCCAGCTGTTAATCACATCAATATTACCAAAACTCATTTACTTCACGCAATCATTATCATACTAAAATTTGCAAGGTCACATCATTTATGCCAAAATGAAATGTTCAAATACTCCTTACTCCACAAGTGTATCATTGTACCACCTTGCCCTTCCATAGAGCATTTCCAGTAGCCAATCGATCATGACAATCCTCTTCATGCACTTACTATCCTGTATTCATAACAGCTCTTGAAATGGTTCTAGAATTGTCATCAATTCATCATTTCAGCCATTAGTTATTCATAATATCACATGCACTATCTCAATGCATTCATGCGATGCATCACAACATTTGCGCCCATACTTATGTAATCAGTTACTCACACCCTTCATATGCATCCATTCAATGCATAACTACAAGATTGATGAAATATTTTAACGTGTATCCACTCAATGCTACCTTGCATTGATTCAGGAATACTATGCATTCAAGCATACCATGCATGGCATAACCATGACTACTTCATATAGGATGCATTACTATAATCAAGATCATCAGTACTTACTTTCTTTGGGCTACTAAACTCCCAACAACATATACATGCATGATACATTTCTATATGAATGTAGTATAAATTTCAAATACCCACATGGTATGAGATCTCTTGCCTTTACCACTCCATACAATTGTCATAATTAAACTCTTACCTTCATGGGTCCTACTTACACCCTGGACATTACCGGTTTGGTTGGTCCTTTGCAAGAGATTGCAGAATTTGCTCACCAAATTTTGATTCTGGACTTGTTGCCTTATCCCTTTCTCCATAGGGTTGCTAGTCACATTCGTCAGCATCAGCAACACATTCAGCCATGTCCATGTTGTCGCTGGTTTTTTTCCACTAATGCCACACCAGTGCAATAATTATCATTAGTGGCTCATTATGAATGTATAATTCTCACTATTCTTACCAACATGTAATATCCCATGCATGCAAGGAATATACTCATACGTTTCATGTATAAAACTTGTAATCATAATTAGCAAGACATGATTTAAGTAAATTTCCCTTTTCAAGTCCCTCATCCTTGCATGGAACTCCTTTTCCACACGACAGCTGGTTTGACTTCATGGTCTTGCTACCTCTAGGCATGCAATTCCTGGATTTGTCCATATTGACAACAGCACACTTTCCCTTTCAAGAAATTACTAGCACTTTGCTGCTGCACACTCAAATTCTGGTGACTCTCTCTTGTTCCTTGCTGGATAAGCTTTCCAATTCCTATCCACATGCTTCATTCTGACCTCGGGTGTGAAAACCACACCACTTCAAAAATGATGCTTTTTACCAAATGTATTCTGGTCTGAAATGTCGACTTCAGCCACCTAGAACTCTTTGCCTTTTTATCCCTGAAACTGCTGAGAAACCCAATGAGAAATTCATTGCAAAACCCCAATTTTTCTTTCGTCAAAATCGGGTCTCATCCCAACTAATTTTCGGATGCTTTGGACCCTTAGTGGACTAGTCTTCTGACACTTCGGCGATCTAGACGACTAAATTCCCCGGTGCTCATCGGGGGCCCTATCAGCTTTAGGTTTCCGCTGTATTGACGGTTCCCTCGACTATAATTCTCCGATGTAATCTTTTCGGATAGCATTGGTGATGCCAAGGACTGTTCTTCGGGTCTCTTTTCCATCATCTTTTCGGCGTTTTGGCGACCAGATCCACTAACTTTCTCCGTGGTTCATCGACGGTTTGTTCACCTATTCCCTTCCAATGTGTCAGACTTGTAGTGGTCTAAGATTTCAATCTGCATCAGTGATCCGATCCTCTACTCATCATATGGCTAGTTCTCTAGGATTCTGCAACGGCGGTTCACCAACCATTAATATTTTTCAATCAATGGCCTCTTCAACTATAATTCTCCGATCGACGGTCAGAACAACTATCCATTGGGAGGGCAGGCCACTAAATAGCTGCAACGGTGGATGCACGAACGACTAATTTTTTCAATCGGTGCTCCAATATTCTAATACTTTTTTATCACGTCCATCAGCGGTCTGATCCTCTAAACTCCGCCGATTTTTACCACCGCATCGGCGAGCCAAACAACTAAGTTTTTTCGACGTCTCTGGTACCTAGACAAATTTTTCAAAAAATTTCCTTCCCGGGACATTTTCTTTCCTTGTTCGCTACATCGACAGTCTCAACAACTATAATTTCCAGAGTATCGGCACTCGGGTGCACTAACATCAGGCGGTTAGTCTTCTAAGCAGCCGCAACGGAGGATGCATCGTCAGCTAATCTCTTCCGATGTAGTTCATCAGCGGTTCCATCATCTATCCATCGACGATGAAATCAACTAAATATCCCCGAAATTTTCTCTTCCCTTCGCTGACGTGTCATCGATAACCAATACAAATAATCATCGGTGATGTGATCAACTAATCATTGCCGACCACCGATGATTTCATGAATTAACATTTTTTCAAAATTGCCACCCCGCCATCGCTGTCGGTGGTTCAACCCACTATCATCTTGGTTCTTCCGCCGACGTTTCGGCGCTCACATCCTCTTATCGTCGCCGATCCAATCAACTAAGCCTCATCGATGGTTGAGTCTGTATCAGGCGGCCTTTCAACTAGTTGTCTGCTCCATCAGAAAGGATTTCCACTAAGTCTTTCGATGCATCGACGGCTCGATGAGAACTTTTATAAGCGTTGCGGTGAAAATTACTTCATGGATCTGCCACTGTATTGGCTCCCCCTTCCTCTAATATTTTCCGATAGCCGGTGGATACTTAGGAAAATTTTCAAGATTTTTATTCGGTGGTCTCCATCGGATAACCTTCTGCTTAGGTGATTCGATGCATCGGTGGGACTTCGGACTAATTCCTCCGATGATCTGATGATCCCAATACTTAGAGGAATTTCCAAAATTTTCTTGTCATGCACAGGTTTTCTTCTGTTTTCTGCTGGGTAGAAGGAAACCTGCCTCTGCTAGCTGACCTTTCATGGCCCATTCAGGCCCATGCTGCAACTTTTAGCTCTGATACCATACTGTAACATCCCCGACCCTCCGACTGACAAAGAGGACGCTACCAAACCATCATAAACCTCTGGGAAACTAGCCCCATGAACAAGAACATGCATATAAAGCTGAAATAAAATGCTTAAAACATAAAATATGCTAAGATGCATATAACATACACAGATGCATGGTTACTCAACATACAACAGAAGCAAACATATACATTCCAACATCAACATGTTCATCATGATTCATTAGACATTAGACAGTAAATGTAAATGTAGAAGTAAAATGGACAAGAATGCTTATCTTATAAACATCTCCTTCTACAACCAGCTAAGTCGCTACAACGTTCCATCCAACCATAGTCTAGCGTGCTCATCAATATATCGGCAACACTGCCACCCCCAAGCTGGGCATGATTCCCCAAGGAATAAGGGTCAAAGTAGGCTTACACATAGCCAAGGTTACACAAATAGTGAAGTCAACATGGTTGGGTTTATCAGGCTATCAAGGAGCTAGGAAAGGCTAAATGCTAAGCTGGTGGTCTCAATGGAGGACTAAGGACACCTACACCAGAGCTAAACCTGACTTCTAAGACATCCACACACCCAACACTAGGAATCACTCCTTTCTGTGCTTCACAGTCCCTCAGGCCTTGACTTCCCTTTCCAATACTCTTCAAGGGTGGTGGAGAAGAAATCCAATAGTATAATTCTATCTGAGTGGCTCCCAACACTAGGTTTCTCAAGCATACCCAGCCTCTAATCCTACTCTAAACATCCTGAAGACCAACCATTGCATACTGCAGTAAAACAAACAGCTCACAGCTCTGTGAAGAAAATAAAGATAACAGGGTGACAACCCAAACGAAAGGGTGAACACATCCCAGGTCAGATAAGACGATTCAGAGTTGTTCTTGGCCCTAACATGGCCAAAACAACTCAACAGCACCCTCAAGATTATTGCATTCACAGCAAAGAACAAT
>LPNX010452523.1:0-14575 GCA_001517045.1 Pseudotsuga menziesii
TATATATATATATATATATATATATATATATGTTGAATAGAGTTCCCACGGTTGGGTGGAAAATCGCTCTTACATAACTAGTTGCTTGGATCTGCATTGGATAAAGATAAGTACTATTTTCTCTTTCAATGTCAAATGGTTTTGTTTGACGTGTGTAATGATTATGCATGTATATTCGTATAGTGTGTGTGGAATCAATTTTATTTGTGCTATGTATTTTTTGTTATGAATATGCACACATTTTATATGTTATGAAATTGATAATATGGTTATGGAGTGATATTTGGAAGCCTGATTCAATTCATGTCCCCTTCTGTTGGTCGTATTGGGTGAAGGGGACATTACATAGAGTTCCTATCAATGGGCAGTGATGGATAGATTGGCCATGCCTTGGTTGGAGTGGTCAGGGGTAATAAATATATTGTTCATGGCTTTCTCAGTTTTGGGTTTCCACGAACAAAATATTCCTGTTTATTGAGTGTGCTAGAATATTTTATATATTTTTTCAATTTATTTTTAATAACAACTTCACCCACAACCATATTATACTATGTGAAT
This sequence comes from Pseudotsuga menziesii, assembly GCA_001517045.1. Classification (NCBI taxonomy): domain Eukaryota; kingdom Viridiplantae; phylum Streptophyta; class Pinopsida; order Pinales; family Pinaceae; genus Pseudotsuga; species Pseudotsuga menziesii. Next base: position 559 of record LPNX010452523.1, read on the forward strand.
GCACTTACTACAAAGTTCACCAAGTTAGCGGTAGGTATTACATATAATGAAGTGTAGGATGGAATGATGCACAATCCATCAACTGCATATATTTATAGTCTATTCTAGTATTTGTCCTGACATTAATTTTTTGGTCTAGCATACCACAAGTTCCATCACTAAATAGAAAGGAGCATAATTTGGATCTTGAAGAAAGACATGAAAATGAATAATTTATCGGACCTAACACTTGGAGGGAATTAAAATTTAAAGTAAAATGAGAACCTTATGAGGAATGAATAACTATATATGGTTTAGAGACACAAAAATCAAGGAAAAACAATTATGAAATGCATATACTGTGAAACACATAAGTCAATTGGATTAGGGACATCGTGAGAGTGTGACCTAAAGGAAAGTAATGTGGTGATCTAACTTGTATTAATGTAGGGACTAGGGTTCAAATACCTCTAATGAGTGAGACTGCAAATATTTCCTTGTATATATATATATATATATATGAAGCATCTTTATAAAAAATAATTCTATTGACAATTGGCATTGATTTCTCTTCCATGCAACATGTTTCACTTGTTCTTAATGTCAATTCAAGCATCCATAAACTTTCATAAGGAAAATGAAAATATATGAGCATGAAGGGAATGGGGAAAACTATGATAGAACACATAACATGCATTGATGATACAAACAAGGAAAGATTCCCCACAACTATGAAGTTATTTTATTGAGTTGTGTGATGTTTACCTCTCTCAAAGTATGGATCCTTAACTTATATGCACTTTCTTTACAAACACCAAACATGCAATAATATATTTAGTCTACACATCATATACAAATCATATGGTTGCAAAATATGTAATTTTTATTATATATGATTATCTTGAAGAGTTAGAAATTACAACAAATTTTGATACCCACTTCTTTCATTAATTATAGATGGAGGTAGAGATGATTTAAAGAAACTTCTTGTGGTTTAGATATGAGGCCATTAATATGAAATTTTTTAAAGTTCATAAACTATGATTTTTATGGAAATATGAAAACAACATATGATGCAATCAATCATGATTTAAAATTATGCAAGGGGTGTTCATAGGGCGTTTTAAATAAAAATATTATAGGAGTGGCAATAAATGGTACTATCATCAAGTTGTACTTGTATTAAATGTTCCTAAATAATATATGAATTATTATTTGTTGAGAAATTAACCAATAACATATATTCTTGGATGCAAAATTATATTAAAAGAAATAGTGAGCTTATTTTTCCATTAGAATTTATGCAACTTAAAACTTTTCAAGCCCTTCAAATCCATGGATCTAGATGGATTTAAAAAAGACAAGTCATTTCAAATCCATAGATCTAGATGGATTTAAAAAATACAAGTCATTTCAAATCCATGGATGTAGAAGGATTAAAAAAAGACAACTCATTGAAAAGATTGTTGTATTGATCCTCCCATTTCCTATTTGTGGTAAACTGAAAATGACCCATACTGCCATAAATAAATACTATTTTAATTTTAATTTTTGTTTACATATGTTTTAAATATAATGTAAGAAATAAAATGTTAAATAAGAGTATGCTAATGTAAACCTTTTAGAAACACTTGTATGTTTGTACAAATCACTTTTAAAATGTAGTTTTTAAGAAGTAAGACATTTATATATTGAATATGTTACTTATTTAAATATTTAGATGATTCTAAATTTAGCTATATAGAAAATGATCTATTAAATCACGACTTATTCAAAAAATCAATTGAGATTGTAAAATTTTAATAAAAACGTTGATGTTTTATGAGTTACAAATGAACACTAAATACAAGCATTCAAAACAATACACAAATTTCTCAAATCCATGCAAGCTTCACAATTGACTAATCTGCCATTCAATTTGAATTCAAAGGCTATACAGTCCATTGAAAATCATGAAAACAACAAACTATGGATTCCAAGTCGTTATCCATAAGTTACTTTAATACTCCTTATTCATAAGTTACTTTAATACTCACATGAGACTTGGAGTGTAGTTTTAACTAGGAAACAATCATAAAAAAATTTAATATTATTATTAATAACTAAATATGAATTAATTTTAGTTATTAATAATAAGTAAATATAAATTATAGTATTTAAAATCATTTTTATTGATGTGATTAATAAGTAAAATAAAGTAAAATAAATACTATATTCTACATTATTTAAAAAAATGTATTTAAATTTTTCTATATTATCATTTAAAATATACATACCATATAGAAGATTATTATTTTAATCATTAATTTTTCTTTTTATAAATAGGTTTTTTTAATCTCCATTTAAGAATGGAGCTAGTAATGGTTAACTATCATCTTTTATTTTATTTGTTTGATGAAAAATTTCTAAATATAAAAAGATAAACATAGCATCACCAATCACCTTCAAAGAGTACATTTATGTAATGTTTTTAAAGAAACTTTGCACATGTATATCATGGTAACATGTTTAACAAAAATTAAATAATAAATAAAATAACATTAAATGATTCTAGCTTTACATAATGTTTTTATATTTAGAAAATACAATTTTAAAAATTATCCAATATCAAATTTCATGACAAAAATTAATTGTAAGTTTAATTGCTACGACAAAAATTAAAAAGCAATAGAAGAGGCAGAAATTAGTCAATACATTCACTTAAATGAAAAGGGTAGAAACTTCTTCATGATCCTCTTTATGGGTTTTCGAAATTTATCAAGGCCATTTTATTTAACAAAGGTCCATAATTCGGGTATTCCATTCAATTCATGTGGACGATAAACCAAGAATAATGTTGGGGTCGCAAGGTCACTAAAAGGGAAGATACATCACTATCGTGGATGGTATGGTTTTATACTAATAAATTTATTTTAAAGCACAAACACATAATTGATTTCCTCATGACTTGTTTCAAATTTTCATTTTTATCATATGATCACAATTTTCACAAATACTCTGTTTGGAGTACTCTACTAGTTAGAGAAAATGTATTTTTTGCATGCATTGTAAAATGATCTAATGTTGACAACTAAACATAATGGTGATGATACATGCAAGTTTGACATTGATACAAAAATAACAAGCATGCTATCGTACGTTAGACAATGGAGAGAGATACCATCTGGTATTTTTGTATCCAGTGTTTAATGTACATAAGGCCCATATAACAGTTAATGCATAAGGCCCATTCCATTTTATCCTTGCTAGATCCCAAAACTACCATATCATCAACATAAAATAACAATAGTACAAATTTACCATTATTAAAAGACTTATAATAGACACAATGATCATACTCACATCTAGAGAATTTTTTTTTAGCCATAAATTAATCAAGTTTTAAATGCCATTTCCTTAGATCTTGTTTCATCCCATACAAACTCTAATTGAATCTACACTCTAGGTCTTCTTTACCTTTTTCCCCAAATCCTTTTGGTTGCTTCATGTACAATTCCTCCTTCAAACCATTGTGTAGAAAATTTTTCTCGACATCAAGATGCTCCAAATCTAGATCATGAATATCTACTAAACCCAACACATCTATGATAGGGGTAATTTTTACAGCTGGCAAAAAAATCCTTTATAAATCAAGGCCCTTTTGCTGAGCATAACTTTTCACCACCAATATAGCCTTGTATCGCTTCTTCCCACCTACTTCTCCCTTCAACCATACACACATTTGTTTTGTAATGCTTTCCTCTTAGACAAAGAGGAACTAAATCCCATGTGTGATTGGCCATGCCTTGGTCTAAGTGGTCAAGGGTAATGGATCTATTGTTGGTGGTTTTCTTACTTTTGGCTTTCCAAGGTAAACATCTTCTTCTTCATTGAGTGAGCTTGCATATTATAGATATTTTTCATTTTATTTTTCCTAGCAATTTGTATTAGATTGAGATTTGAAAGAAAGTGAAAAATGTATTCTAAGTTATGTTTGCTTGAATTGAAATGGTTCATGGGTATGTGAACCATAATAAACTACATGTAGAAATGCATGGTAAAAATAATTTGAAGATGAGCACATAGAATATGCAAATGAAGAAGTGAATCACAAGTAGAATGCATGCTAAAAACTTTATATGAGAACATAGAAGATGCAAATGATGGAGTGATTGACTCACATTATTGTAAGTTTTTATGGATTTATAATTCTATCACAATGTAAATGGGGCATATGGCTATAAGACTTGGTTAGTCATGTGTACCCATGGCTTGGTGAGTCACCTATGGAAATTCTAAAGGTGTATGTAGGTAGATTGAAGAAGGGGGCATGCTGTATTTATAATTACAGAGTTAAATATTTGAGAAGGGTTGGCTATTGCCCCAAATCAATTTTAAAAGGTGATTGTTACGTCAAACTTCACTTGGTTAAGTTTAGTATCCCGTGGTATTTTCCATTATTATTTCATGTGATGAAGCCTACTTAGGGTTTGAGGAGATCCATTATAAAGTGTAATAACCCAATTTTTTCTTGAAAATTATTTATCAAAAATTATGTAAATGGTGTAAATATGCTAGCATTGGATTCCCTGTGAGTAGCTCAAGGCCAATGCTTGAGTAGTCAATGGATAGGAATGTAAGAATGTATGCATTTTCATTTGGACCATATGGTTGTCCTGTCATCCTAACTCGAAATATATTTAAATATTATGTGCATAAATAATAAAATGGTCCCAGAATGCTTGTATAAAGAGCACTATGTTTATGTTCTCCATGGTTCCAACAACGACAAAACATTATGTAGATAATTCTCTTAAATAGTTTTGTAACCCAGGTAGAGAATGGCCCCATTGTAGCCCTTAATTATGTGTCTTAAGGTTCAAATTCGTAGCCTCATCCAATCTTATTGATTGGAGTGGTAGTAAGATAGAGGTCACATTGCGTACTCCATGTGGGTGTTTTCTCTAGTGGGAGTGATCTATTATTATAGAGTGAGATGGATTTTATATGTTACAAGGATATCTTATTTCTTTGTATATTAGAAAAATTATAATATAATGTTTAATTTGGAAATTGGCTGTAAGAAGTGATTGGGGGACTTCTTAGAGTATGGTCAAATCAACATTAGAGCTCTAGTAAATAATTTAATACGCATTTGAGGAGAAATATTCTATGATGAAGAAAAACCCATGAAGACAAGAAAAACCATTGAATAAGTTCCAAAGAGAATCGAACAATCTCCATAAGAAAATAGAGACAAGATGACAAGTTGGCTTGAAAGTAAATAAAAGTGGAAGTGAAAATCTAGAAAGTTTTCCTAGAGAAGGAAGACAAGTTGACCCTATTTGAGGAAACTTCTAGTGAATGGATGAATATAAATATAGAGCTTCTAACCTTATTTGTACACACTCACTCACACAACATCTTATCTTCACTTGTGTGCATATTCTTGGAAGGCCTACCAAAGGAAAGAATCAAAGTTTCCAGTTCACTTATTCTCTTAGAAAACTCACTACTCTTGCTAGGGTTTCTTGTGAAGGATGGAAAAAATATATTGTACTAAGGTTCATCTTCATGATTGGTATTGTTATTGTATTGGATTGATTTCTTCTAGTAAAATTTTTCTAGGTTTTCTACCTATTGGGTTTCCTAAGATAAAGTCTCTGTGTCTCTTATGAATGATTATATTCTTCAATGATCCTTTCTTTTATTTATACTGCAAATGAAAAATGACATAATTGTGGGATGGAGCGAATATTTAAATAAAGTTCAAAGGGATGGAAATTATAATGCTAAGATAAAAAAAATTCAACACACTAGAGAGGATATGATTCCACCAGAGGGGATGATGAAAGGGGGCATACCAAGAGACTAAATCCCTTGCTACCGAGTGTCAACTCAAGAACTCATAAAATTTCTTCCATGTGCCTTAAATAATCCAATTATTTCCTTTTTTACCATTTCCAACCATTGAATGCATGAGTGAGGTAGGTGGAAAAAGTCACCTCATGCAATTATTGAAGCATGAGAGAAACTGCAATTTTGTAATAGTTCTGTTAGCTTCCAAAAGTCATTCTAAAGTTTTCAAAAGTCCTTTCTTCTATGGCCAAAAGCTATCTCATTTGTACTTTCAAAATTATCTCATATCCCTTGGATTCAACCCTCATTCTCTCATTCCTTGATACATATCTACACTATGAAAATATCCCCATTGTTTCGCATCTCCATTTTGACCAAATTGGGTAACCCAAAAGTTCAAATTGAGGGAAAAAGTTGCAGATTTGGAAGAGAAATAGATGGTTGCAAGTGACCAGAGGGGTTGGGAAATGTAGGAATTATTACCCATTGAGTTATGTTTCTCATATATGTTTGTGAAGACACAAATTGAGGATATTGGTGGTTCTCCAACCACAAACACTATATTGGCCTCCTTCTATGCACATACTGGAAGCACCTGGTAAAATGGATTTCGCAAGAGAACTATGGATCAATGAAGGGAATTCCTGAGCTATAACGGGTGTTTTGTGGCGAAGGTATTGTGGAAGCCAAGGCTGAGAGATGAGTGATATTTGTGTAGAGATTTGTATGAGCATTTGACTAAGCGTAGAGAGAAGAATGGGTTATGGGATGAGAGAAAGAATCTTGGAGGTGTTTACTTCACTCTCCTGGCCTCATAGCCCAGGTTGGGGGTGTCTTCTCAACAATATATATATATATATATATATGTGTGTGTGTGTGTGTGTGTGTGTGTGTGTGTGTGTGTGTGTGTGTGTGTGTGTGTGTGTGTGTGTGTTGAATAGAGTTCCCACGGTTGGGTGGAAAATTGCTCTTACATAACTAGTTGCTTGGATCTACATTGGATAAAGATAAGTACTATTTTCTCTTTCAATGTAAAATGGTTTTGTTTGATGTGTGTAATGATTATGCATGTATATTCCTATAGCGTGTGTGGATTCAATTTTATTTGTGCTATGTATTTTTTGTTATGAATATGCACACATATTTTATATGTTATGAAATTGATAATATGGTTATGGAGTGATATTTGGAATCCTGATTCAATTCATGTCCCCTTCCGTTGGTCTTATTGGGTGAATGGGACATTAAATAAATTTCCTATCAATGGTAGATGATGGATGGATTGGCCATGCCTTGGTTGGAGTGGTCAAGGGTAATAAATATATTGTTCATGGCCTTCTCAGTTTTGGGTTTCGACGGAAAAAATATTCCTGTTTATTGAGTGTGCTAGAATATTTTATGTATTTTTTCAATTTATTTTCAATAACAACTTCACCAACAACCATATTATACTATGTGAATGCACTTCCTACAAAGTTCAACAAGTTAGCGGTAGGCATTACATATAATGAAGTGTAGGATGGCATGATGCACAATCGATCAACTGCATATATTTATAGTCTATTCTAGTGTTTGTCTTGACATTAATTTTTTGGTCTAGCATACCACAAGTTCCATCATTAAATAGAACGGAGCATAATTCGGATTTTGAAGAAAGACTTGAAAATGAATAATTTGTCGAACCTAACACGTAGATGGAATTAAAATTTAAAGTAAAATGAGAACCTTATGAGGAATGAATAACTATATATGGTTTAGAGACACAAACATCAAGGAATTTTTTTATGAAATGCATATATTGTGAAACACATAAGTCAATTGGATTAGGGACATCGTGAGAGTGTGGCCTAAAGGAAAGTAATGTGGTGATCTAACTTGTATTAATGTAGGGACTAGGGTTCAAATACTTCTAGTAGGTGAGACTACAAATATTTCCTTGTATATATATATATATATGTATGTATGTATGTATGTATGAAGCATCTTAATAAAAAATAATACTATTGAAAATTGGCATTGATTTCTCTTCCATGCAACATGATTCACTTGTTCTTCATGTCAATTCAAGCATCCATAAAGTTTCATAAGAAAAATGAAAATATATGAACATGAAGGGAATGGGAAAAACTCTGATAGAACACATAACATGCATTGATGATACAAACAAGGAAAGATTCGCCACAACTATGAAGTTATTTTATTGAGTTGTGTGATGTTTACCTCTCTCAAAGTATGGATCCTTGACTTATATGCCACAACTATGAAGTTATTTTATTTAGTTGTGTGATGTTTACCTCTCTCAAAGTATGGATCCTTAACTTATATGCACTTTCTTTACAAACACCAAACATGCAATAATATATTTAGTCTACACATCATATATAAATTAAATGGTTGCAAAATATTTAATTTTTATTATATATGATTATCTTGAAGAGTTACAAATTACAAAAAAATTTGATAGCCCACTTCTTTGATTAATTATAGATGGAGGTAGAGATGATTTAAAGAAACTTCTTGTGGTTTAGATATGAGGCTATTAATATCAATTTTTTTAAATTTCATAAACTACGATTTTTATGGAAATATAAAAACAACATACGATGCAATCAATCATGATTTAAATTATGCAAGGAGGGCATTCATAGGGCATTTTAAATAAAAATATTATAGCAGTGGCAATAAATGGTACTATCATGAAGTTGTACTTGTATTAAATGTTTTCTAAATAATATATGAATTATTATTTGTTGAGAAATTAATCAATAACATATATAACATATATTCTTGGATGCAAAATTATATTAAAAAAAATAGTGAACTTATTTCTCCATTAGAATTTATCCATGGATCTAGATGGATTTAAAAAAGACAAGTCATTTCAAATCCATGGATCTAGATGGATTTAAAAAAGACAAGTCATTTCAAATCCATGGATCTAGAAGGATTTGAAAAAGACAACTCATTGAAAAGATTGTTGTATTGATCATCTCATTTCCAATTTGTGGTAAACTGAAAATGATTCATAGTAGCATTTAAATAAATACTATTTTAATTTCATTTTTGTTTACATATGTTTTAAATATAATGTAAGAAATAAAAGGTTAAATAAGAGTATGCTAATGTAAATCATTTAGAAACACTTATATGTTTGCACAAATCACTTTTAAAATTTAGTTTTTAAGAAGTGAGACATTTATATATTGAATATGCTACTTATTTAAATATTTAGATGACTCTAAATTTAGCTATATAGAAAATGATCTATTAAATCATGACTTATTAAAAACAAACTTAATTGAGAATGTAAAATTTTAATAAAAACTTTGATGTGTTAAATCATGACTTATTAAAAAAAACTCAATTGAGATTTCAAAATTTTAATAAAAACTTTGAAGTGTTATGAGTTCATTACAAATGAACACTAAATACAAACATTCAAAACAATACACAAAATTCTCAAATCCATGCAAGCTTCACAATTGACTAATCCACCATACAATTTGAATTCAAAGGTTATACATTTCATTGAAAATGATGAAAACAACAAACTATGGATTCCAAGTCTTTATGCATAAGTTACTTTAATACTCCTTATGCATAAGTTACATTAATACTCACATAGGACTTGGAGTGTAGTTTTAAGTAGAAAAGAATGATAAAAAATTTAATATTATTATTAATAAGTAAATATGAATTAATTTTAATTATTATTAGTAATAAATAATTATAAATTATAGTATTTAAAGTGATTTTTATTGATGTGATTAGTAAGTAAAATAAAGTTAAAGAGTACATTTATGTAATGTTTTTAAAGAAACTTTGCACGTGTATATCATGGTAACATGTTTAACAAAAATAAAATAATAAATAAAATAACATTAAATGATTCTAGCTTTACATAATGTTAATATCGAATATCAAATTTCAGGACAAAAATTAATTGTAACTTTAATTGCAACGAAAAAAATTAAAATGCAATAGAAGAGGCAGAAATTAGTCAATACATTCACTTAAATGAAAAGGGTAGAAACTTCTTCAGGATCCTCTTTATGGGTTTTTGATATTTCTCCTCAGATATGTCACCATTGCATTTTTCTCCATCGCCATTTTTAATGTAATCCTCCATTTCTGCTAGTAATGACTTCGAAGGTGCAGATAATGACGGGAAATCATTAGAATCAGTTGACAAAACGGCCCTGCATGCGTTATTGAAATACGAAATTTCTTTAAAGTGTTGTATTTTTTGTTTGTAAATACACACTACCCTTACAGCCGTGTCTCTGGGCATGCTAAAGAAGGAGACGAGGAGCTTCCCCATGCATGCGTTAATGGCTCCATAGATATTGGGACAGTCCTTCACAAGTAAACGTAGGGCATACTGAATGAGTGAGTTTGATGCGACCTGGCTTCCCTTGGGAGCGCAGTCTAAGAGGCAGCCGAGAAGTCGTTGGAGGAATGGCAAATATTTCAAAAGCTTTTCGGTTCCCAAATCCTCTATTTTCTGACTGTTTTGATTTAATTCGGACACTATATCACACTTGAAAATCCTGTTGCAGAGCAGTCTACGAAGCAAATAATAGGAGTATGCGCGAACCCAGATAGTGCATTCCCGGGCCAGGGGGCTGGATTGATCGTCGAATAGGCACATTGTCTTCAGAGCGTTTATATGATACGAATTGTGAGACTGAAAATCTGTAAAAGATGGGCGCCGACATTCCGCCACCCATCGATGAATGACTGCCAACGTCTTCACAGCGACTCTCCAGTCATTGTTAGAAGTTAACAGCGTGTCAATTTCTGCCATTACTGTAGGGTACTGCACTTCATCTTCCGCTGCAGCGAAGAGGTCTAGCAAAAGTTTTTCCTGGAGAGGCTTGTCATCGCTACTAGTAATTTCATCAACTTTAAGCTTCATCTTCAGCCGCTGTACTTGTTTATTTAGCCAGCCCACCGCCTTCGTTTTTTCCAAATTATGCATTTTATTTTCTTTACGGAGCTGAATATATCTGAATTCAAGTCACTGTAACGTTACGCTTAGCGAGGTAATGAAATATATATCTATATATAGTACACCTGTGACCCCAGGTCCCTTATCTTCGTGATTATATATATCGGTAGGAGGTGCTGCGACCGTTTGGAGAACGCTTTGTTATTTTGGCCCAATAAAGGGTTAGAGATAAATTAAGCTTCAAAATGTACATTTTAAAACATGTTTAAAAATGTATATAAAATATTTTTATAAGAATATGGTTAAATACTTTATTTAGGCTTCAAAATGTAATTTTTAAAAACATTTAAATTATATATTAAATATTTTTATAAGAATATGATTAAATACTTCATTGTTGGCAATTTAAATATTAATAAAGTTGATGGAGTTTTTTAATTTTAAATAATTATAAATTCTTAAATTGTTAATGGTAGAAAATAGGCTTTAAGTCCTCTTTACATCCTCTTTACATTTTTAACATGCAAGTTGTATTTATATTTAGAAAATTAATAATTAATAATTTAAAAAAAGATATCTTAATTAGCATGTGATAAGTACATTTAGTGATAGCTGTAAATATTAAAGTTAATCTTCAACTATTCAATTATTAGATACAACTACGAGCTTAAATCCATCGATTTTTAGATACCACTATTAGCTTAACTCCAATGATGATACAACTATTAGCTTAAGTTCAACTCCAATGATCACTTTTACTTGAATTGCAATTGCTGATATATTAATTTTTAAATTAACAATGAGATACAACTATTAGCTTAACTCCAATTATTCTACAACTATTAGCTTAACTTCAACTCTAATCATGGTTATATTGGATAACTATTAGATACAACTATTAGCTTATCTCCAATGATTATACAACTATTAGCTTAACTTCAAGTGTAATTGTTTAATGTAGTCAAGCTAATGTGTAGTCGTGTAAAGTCAAACTCCTAATAAAATCATTCAAACTCTTAATAAACTCCTCTAAACTCCTAATAAACTCCTCCATGTGATAGTTGAGCATCTAGATAATATGCACTTAGCATGACATGTTTAGATTTTCCATATACATATTAATTACGTTTTTAAGTCTTTTTAAAGGTGGTTAAGAGATAGAAGAAAATTAAATATTAAATTTCCTGTGATACATAAACGTTGTGATCTCTCGCCAAAATTTAGTTAAAAAAAAATGTTTTGGCAACATAATGGCCTCTTGGTATGTTGACAAGACAATATTTTGATTTGAATATCGTCCAATAATATTTGGTTTCTTTACAAGATCTCGTAGAGTGATAAGAAGTTGTAGATATAACACTTTTCTTTCATGATTTCTGGCTTCATAATCATTTCGATTCTGAATGTGTCCTTTTATTTGAAGGCTAATGATGATTAGTTCCAGTGATGTCGAGGTAGTTCTGACCTCTTCTTCTCTAGAGAATTTATCATAGGCGTTCTTATCCTTTATCACAAGAAACTGTGATTATTACTTCACGTTCCAGAAATTATTTTATTACCTAAGTAATCCATGCTGCTAACTGGTGGCATAAACTATGAATAATGTGACATTTACCTCAACATCCATTCACTTCCATTAGTACATAAAATTTGATGCAACAAACTCTCCAGGTGGTGTGATAACACAACGACTTAGCAACATCTTCGAAGGCATTACTTTTTTGGAGTAATGGCTTTTTTGGAGTGGTGTCTTTATGGTTTTTGGGATTTGAATTTGTCACCAATCCTAAAATACTAATAGCAAAACTAATCGTGTTATGATGAAACGATAATGTGGTATCGATCTCTGATTTCATGTATTTTTTTAAATTCTATTCTTTTTAATGTGGTTTATTTGTATTTGCTGGTGGATATACGATGATATAATAATTGAATAATCTCCTTTCTTTTTGCAACGATTTGGTGGTAAAAGTCATGCAATTTGATAGATTCGTTTGATATTTGTCATGGCAACTTAATGGTGAGCTAGCAAACATAGTTCTTCCTTAAATGCAACAATTTACCTTTAACTGAAAAGATAGCTCTTCTCCTTATTTCTTGTCAAATTTCTTAATGATTTAATGTCAGATCTCATTCATCACCTTCTCTAATCCAATCTTTGAATATTGGTTGATGACTCCCATGCTTGGAATTTGGATTTATTTTTTCTAGTCATACAATTTTTTTTCTTGATGTATTTGGTTTTAAATCTTCATCAAATAATGTTCTATCTAAAATTATGACCTTCAACAATGAAGTTTAGATGAAAAAATATTGAATCTTTAATTAAAAATCTAATCTTTTATAATGAAGGTTTAAGTTAAAAACTATCTTTAACCATTTTTAACAACTATATTGCATGTTGAATATTAAACTAATTTTCAAAATATCAACAAACAATGAGTGCAATACATCATTTTCAACTTATAGGCTAATAAATACCAAAAATCTCAATTTTCAAGATTTGAAATAAAATGAAACTTCAATCTTATAATCTAATTCTATTTGTAAATTCTCTCTGTATATTTAGGTTGATAGGCGTATATATATTAGAATTTTGGGGTGGACTACCATCTATTATTTTTTACCTACAAACAAGAATGAAACATGCGTACTGTTCATATTTATTCTATGGGGTCATCCAAAATTCATAATTAATATTTTCAAAAAAATAAAAAATAGTTTAGTTAACATATGGTAAGTACAGTTTATGATAGTTGGAAAAAAAATCTTTAGCTTCAACTATTCGATTATTTGATACAACTATGAGCTTAACTCCACTGACGATACAACTATTAGCTTAAATTCAACTCCAATCATGAATTTTACTTGAACTGCAAATTGTTGATATATTATTTTTTACATTAACTATTAGATACAACTATTAGCTTAAGGGTGAGTGCAAAAAGTTGAGGGACCTTTTAGATGCAATGGTAGAGTGAAGTCAATCACTCTTGATCCATAAAATAGAAATCATCCCAAGCAATCCTAACCCTGCCAAGCCTAGTCCCAAGGCTGCCAACATGCATGCCAATTAGGATAGTACACAAAAACACATTCTTGTTTTACCTTGTGAAAATGTGCTCTTGTTTTACCCTGCAAAAACACGCTCTCTTTTTGATTCAATAAAATGCCTTTTTGTTTTGCTTCAATAAAACGTGCTCCCATTTTGCTTCAATAAAACGTGCAAAAATGAGGGGGGGGGGAGGG
>LPNX010452523.1:17026-40049 GCA_001517045.1 Pseudotsuga menziesii
GTTAGATTTTTATCATTCAAGCTACCATTATGATCTTAGGATCTTTAACTGAGAGAATAACACGCACAGCAATAAAACAAAAGCACAACACAAGAGACACAAAGAATNGGGTGGAGATCAAATAGACAAGTGGCAGCATCCACAAACACTTCCAATTATTGCAGGTGGCAACCTCCCTACATTTGGGATCATGATCCCCCAAGAAAGTGGGATCGGCGTAGGTGGCTCAATTAATGACAACTGACCCAAAAGACCTAGGCAATCTTGATAAAAATGGCCATTGAAGAGAACAGGGGCTACTCATTTTTCCAGGGAAGTGATCATTCAGGTGAATGTACTTCAGAGGATTTCAATGGGAAGGGAATTTATGGAAGGTGTTTGAGGGGTTAAATTCTAAAGTGATCTAGTGCATATTTTCAGCTGAAGGATCTTACTGCTAAGTGCAGAGTGATTACTGAGTCATTGGACTAGTATATTATTTTCTTGCTCCACCAGTTCTCAGCCAAGGAGACCAGGAACAGGCTCGGGGGTCCTGAGGAGACGCTGTTTGAGTGCTCTCTAGGAGTTGGTAGGGAGGAACAACCTCCTAATGCTGTTGTTGTCCAGCTTAATCAAGTTCTATAGTATTTTTGTTTTACTGTGTTAAATGGTTAAATGTGAGATTGATTACTTAATGAATGTTAAATATTTAGTTATGAACTGTTAGAGTTAATAATCTTTTAGTTATTTGAAAGAATGAATCTAAAATAGATGAAAAATAATCCCAACTTGCGTTTTTCCACATCTGGAAGGACCAGACCGTACTCCAGCATAGGAAGTATAATTAAATTAGATACATGATATGATAGGAATCTGAAATGAATAGATGTATTATGCATTTCATAATACCAAAGTAATCTATTTCTGTATGTAGGTAGTTATCGGAAAAGAACATTGACCTGTTATTTATATTTATTGTTTAACCAACTTGTTGATGTAATTATGTTAGAGGAAATAGCCATAATTGTTTACAGGTAGCAGGTTTATTATAGTAATAAGTTATTCAAGTAGATAAGGTATTATTTTTACCTAGTACTTTTTTTTTATTAAAATCAAAATACAGAGGTGGGTAAATTGTGATATATTATATATATATATATATATATATATACTTTTCATTGTAATTATGTTATTAACTTGTAACAAAGGCAGTAGAAATAACTTAGACAAACCACTTTCTTTTATTCTGCTGAGTAAAGATTTATTGAAGCTGATATACTTAGTTATTTACTATTAATAAGAACTGACTATATCCCCAAATATTCGAACTTCAAGTAAGATATTTTTAGCATAACTAATTTCTATAGACAAACTAAGTACATAGTATTGTACATCTTATCAAAGAACTTTAATAACCCTATCTGTATTTCTATTTAATAAAAACAACTAGAATACAATAATAACTAACATTTAATAAATGTGTATTGGTAAAAAGAACTAATTCTTTTAACTTATACAAACAATATTTACTTGTAAAAGAAAGTACAGTGTTGAAACCCTAATAACAACAATATATGTATATGAAAATCATTTAAACGATAATCCAAGTATTAGGATTATTTTTTATTAAACAACTAAACTATTGTAGATTATTACAGTCCTTTAAGGACAGTAAAAGACAACTATGGTAATATAACTCATTATATACTTGTAAGAGTAATTAAATCAATTAAATTAAGTAACTAAAACTTAAAGAATAAATTGAAGAAATTATTTTACACACAGGTTACCTACAGGAAACCCTAGCTTGAATATCTGAGCCTGTAAGTAGATAATTATAATACGATGGTATAAGATTCTTAAAACCATTAACAATATTACTAATGCAAAATAAACAATATACAACAAAATTTCTATTACAAAGGCGAATAAGGGTGAAAACCCTAGTTTACAAAATCACCATAAGAGCTTAAAGTTAAACTGAGTTCGAGTTCAAAAGAGAAAATCTCTATGCTTTAAACAAAATTGTGTATGGATTGACAAGTCACAAAGGCTTTAAACATAACATTGTACAAAAACAAGAAACAAACATTTACAAGTCACGGCTTGAGCCAGAGTACCTTGCTGTAAGCAAGGGTTTAACAAAAACCAAACTAGTAATTTGAAGAACAATAACCCAAAACTGGGTAACAACCATGCCGAAACTATTCCAACTGGGAACTATCCACCTAAGGACTGCACAAGCAGGTAATTCCATTTGATAACCAGGGTTTACCCGTAGCTAGACCGCCGGTCTTTTTGTGAAGTATTTTTCTACCAAGGGTTTACGAACTATCACTTGCAAAAAGGAAAATCAAAGTTCATTTAAAAACTTGTTTCCAGAATTTTATACTCAAATAACAATCTAGTTTAAAAAACTCTCAAATATTTATGTTACTTGGGAGTGAAGGTTATAGAGCCACGAAGGAACAGTAGCACCACCACCAGTGTAACAAGAGGCCAAACCTTCATACTCGCAGTGATAGAGAGGATGGAGACTCATGTACAAGCCACACTGACAGTGGTAGTAAGAACAAGTATGGGAAACAACCATGCAAGAACTAGACAATGAAGCTGGAGCTGTCACCAACAATGCAAGATGTGAAAATGAGGCTCTCAAACCCTACAATGAAGGCAGTGCTTAAACCTACAACAATAAAATCTTAACCTATCTCTGTAGTGACAGGCCATGGATGAACAAGAAACGAGCCACATACAGGTCGTAATCCTTAAGCTACGAATCTCAGCAAACCCTTACAGAGAAGAATCACAGTACACAGAAGGAGTTTGAGACTGAATGCGGAGGACTGAAATGACTTAAACCAAGACTCGGAGCACAACTAACAACTAGAAGGGTAACATGGCCGCCATGAGAATGGTTGCAGAGTAGCCCGAAGGCCCAAAAACTATGAAGGGAAATGACAAAGAGTAGAGTTACAAAGATTATATAACTCTAATGCACAAACAGGAGAAGTCCACATGCCCACTGGAAAAATTTAACAATGCATGGGTCGAGCTCTATAGTCACCTGCATGCCAATAATTTATAATGAACAAACAATGGAGGAATTATATTGATCGATCATTTATAAAGTTCATCTTTCACATACTATGTTTATAACATGATGTTGTTGGGCATTAGATGACAAGAAAACTCAGATCGTTGACAAATCTAAGATATAGTAATCATATAGTTCGAAACTTTTATGATTGTATATTTTTGTTTTATAAAACAAAACTCTTTACTCATAAACCAATCAATGGGGTGGAATTAATACATCAATCATTTACAAATGTCAATATTATAACGTAAACATTATGATTACCATGTTTATCCATGTTAAAGTATAATAACTATTTTTTTATTGTAAAGTCCGAGTTGAAATGTGTAAAATCATAAAATTATTCTTTTGTGAAAAAAGTAATACGCGTGATGATAATGATGAAGAATCAAGTGACACACCTTCCTCCGACATAGAGTCGGATAATGATGAGACTGGAAAAGTGTAGGCTAACATCATACCAACACTATCGATGGCTACAATGATAGGTATCTCTCAACCCCAAACCCTCAAATTGTTTGGAAATATAAAAAACACTAAGGTGATGGTGTTGGTCGATTGAGGGAGTACATACAACTTCATAGGCTCCAGGGTAGCTAAACGATTAAAAATTTTCATCTACCCTATCAACAGCTTCCCATTATCGATACCAGGAAAAAATGCCACACCATGCGGCATAAATGCCTTAAAGTAGAACTCGCTATAAAGGACCAAAATATAAGATCACTAATGTATGCTACGAAAATTAGAGGGTTTGACATTGTTTTAGGTGCACAATGGATGGAAACACCGCGAACAGTCAGATTAAACGTATAAGAACAATTTATAAGGTTAAATGAAAATGGGAGGAAAGATAAGTTTACAATAGTAACTGTCCCCCTCCCCAACTTTTCTCATCCAATAAAATGGAAAAGATGATGAAAAGGGAGCTCAGCCCTTCTTCTTACACTTATATGCTATGGAAAGAATAGCTAACAAAATACAATATACTGATCCATGTGAATTAGAACAACTCATGGGGGAACATAGTGACATATTCCAAAACCCTCCTCGTTTTATCCCACCCCCACGTTCTAGGGATCACATCATCGAGTTGATGTCAGGATAAACTCCAATTAGAAAAAGTCATACAAAAAATATCAAAGGAACAAATAAGAGATCGAAAGTTTGGTGGAGGGACACTGGAATAATCACACGTGGTAAGAGTCCTTTCTCTACTCCAGTCATACTCGTTAGGAAAAGAGATGGATTGTATAGAATTTGAATTGATTATTGAGCGTTAAACAAAGTCACATAAAAGATAAATTCCCCATTCCTTTTGTTGACGAATTGCTCAATGAGCTACATGGTACAAAATATTTTTCTAAACTAGACTTAAAATCAGGATATTACCGAATCCTTATTCGAGAAGAAGATGTCCCCAAAACATATTTTTGTACCTAGGAAGGTTTATATTAATTTTGAGTGATGTCGTTTGGATTATCCAATGCTTCGGCAAAATTTCAAGCAGTAATGAATGACTTGTTTTTCCCTTACCTAGGGAAGTTCGCGTGAGTTTTTTTTGATGATATCCTTATTTATAGTAAAAAATGGAAGTCGCACCTCAAGCATGTAGAAACAATACTAAATCTTCTAGAAGAAATTTTTTTATGCTAACAAATAAAAATGTACTTTCAAGCAAAAAGAAATAGAATTTTTGGGCACATTGTTTTAGGCGACGACATTAAGGTCGATCCCAAAAAAATTATGATGATGACAGAGTGGTCATCCCCTAAGTCAATTACATTGTTGACAGGATTTCTGGGTCTAACAGGTTATTAAAATATTTGTATACAACTATGCCAAAATTGTATCACCCTTAACATCACTATTAAAAAGGGATGCTTTCATATGGGATAAGGATGCAAAAACTTATTTTGAACAATTGGAATCCTTAATAACATCTACACATGTGTTAGCACCTCCTATTTTTTTACGAAGACATTAATCCTTGAATGTGATGCTTTAGGGACATGCATAAGAGTTGTTCGTATGCAAGATAAACATCCCATTTCTTTAGAAAGCAGAAAGTTAAAACCAAGTGAGTAAACAAAATCCCCATACAACAAGGAAATGTTGGAAATAATGCATGCCCTTGTTAAATGGAAGCAATATTTGTTCGAGGAAAAAATTCTTGTTAAAATAGACCACAACATCCTGAAGTATTTTCTTACTCAAAAACATATCTCTCCCGAACAACAGAAATGGGTAAGCAAAATTCAAGTCTTTGATTTCAACATTTTGTATAAAAAGGGTAAGGAGAATTAGGTTGTAGACAATTTATCAAGAAAACATGAGAGTGATGCCTCACTATGTGCATATCCATAGTTGTTCTTGAATGGATTTCAAAAGTACAAAGTGATTATGTGAAAGACCCAAAGACAAGGAAGCTAATTGAAGAAGTTTAAAACAACAAAGCAACCAATTCCAAATATTCATGGGAAAAATACATACTATGTTAGAAACAAAAAAAATATTTACCCAATTCATTAAATTTCAAAACTCAAGTCTTAAAGAGAACCATACTCCCCAACAACAAGCCATGTTGGTTTGTTTAAAACATACCATAATACCCGCCAATCGTTCTTTCGGAATGGAATGAATATTGATATCAAGAAATATGTTGTTGAATTTGATACTTGTCAAAGGAATAAGTTTGAAATGGTGGCTCATCCCGGTCTCCTACAACCCCTTCATATTCCAGCTGAAAAATGGTCTTAGGTATCCATGGATTTGATCACCGACCTTCCTACATCAAAAGGAAAGATAGTATATTTGTAGCCCTTGATAGATTAACAAAATATGCACATTTCATTAGTATTTAATCCAAAGCAAAAGCAATCTAAGTCACACATAGTTATTTAAATAATATATTTAAGCTCCATAGGTTTCCCAAGGATATTGTTAGTGACAGGGACCCCAAATTTACCAACAAGTTATGGAATTCATTAACTATGAGTACCTCCTACATTCCCAAACAGTTGGACAAATAGAAGTGGTAAAAAAATGCGTTTAAGAATACTTGAGGATTTTTTTGAATGACCGACAAATTCAGTGGGTATAATGGGTACACCTTGCAGAATGGTGGTACAATAGTGCATATCATACATCAACAAAAATGTCACCTTTTGAAGCCTTATATGGGTATCCACCTCCTACAACAAGAGAATATGTCATCAACAATTTTGAAGTTCCAACATCAAGATATTACCTACTGACATTCGATGAGGTCTTCCACATTTTGAAGAACCATCTTGAATAAGAAGGAAACCACATGAAATAATAAGCAGACTAAAAAAGAACCCACCGAGAATTTGAATTAGGTGATTGGGTGTTTTTTCACCTTTAACCGTACAAACAAACTTCACTAAAAAAATCCAAAAATCATAAACTTGCAACGAAGTTCTATGGCCCATATCAAGTTTGAAAGCAAGTGGAATAAGCATCCTATTCTCTAGACATCCCAAATAAAGGAAAAATACATGAATTATTCCATGTGTCATGCCTAAATAATAAATTGGGCTCATCCACTTACATACAAATTGAATTACCTATGTTAGATGATGAAGGAAAATTAGTGTTGGAACTAGAATGCATTTTGGAAATTAAAAGCAAAACACTTCGCTCCAGATTAGTCTATGAATACCCTATCAAGTGGAGAAACTTACCAAATGATTATTCTACATGGGAGAATGAATATTTTCATTCGCGCCACCCATCCTTACAAATACTTCATGGACGAAGTAATCCAGAGAGGGATGACTTGTAATAAAACTAAATAGTTGAGTAACTTAGTTAGTAGTAATTTGTTAGTGAACGGCTTAATAGGTCACATCATTTAATGGTGACCCGTGATTTTTATAAAGACACATTGTACTCCTTGTAAAAACATGAATTCAATAAATAAAATATATCTTTTCGAATTTCTATTCCACCCAATGGCAAAAATCCCAACTCTAGTGGAATTTAAGGTTTGGTTTTCAAATAATACAGCGTTCATTTGTTTCCAAATGAACAGGATAATATATACATGAATTTCTATCCAATTAACGTCCAACTATAGCCAACAATTCAGACAAAATTCAAATCTACTATCCCTCCAATCTTTTCCTATTTTAAGAAAATTAAGAATCTCCCACCACACAAGCTACATAAAACCATAAGGTACGAAAATATGATCAATATTTTATGCCTCCATCCTACTGACCATGATACAAATTTTAGGATGGTGGCCTCCCTTTTTCATATAATTAACACATGAGAGCATTTTTTATCATAAACCAACCAACATAAACACCTCAAAATCAAGGGGAAATGCCACTTTGACAATTTTCAAAATCACCACTTGTCTTTGTGACCCCACTTTGTTGACATAATCATCTCATATACTAGCTTTGCAGTGTCTTAGGGACATTATTTATTCTAAAAAACTAAAACATCTTCTTTATTGGTAAGCGAGATGCTAACTTGTAGGAGTCCATTGATGTAATGTTTCCATTCTTCCTCCTAGGTAGTTGAAATCCCTAGTTCCATATCATCGAGCCACCTATGGTGGACATGTGAAGGAGAATATCTATTGTACAAAACCAACCAAAAAAAAGGCTTCAACATGAAGGGGTACTGCCACTTCCATAATTTTGAAAACCACCACTTGTCTCCTTGATCCCACTTTGTTGTGGAAATCACCTCATATAGCAAATTTTTAGTGACTTGGTTACATTATTTTTTCCAATACCAAACTAAAAAATATTCTTTGTTGGTAAGAGAGATGCCAAGTTGTAGGAGTCCATTGATGTAATGTTTCCATTCTCACTCCCAAGCAAGTGAAATCCCCATTTCCCCATCATCGAACCATCTATGGTGGACATGTGAAGTGGAAGCCTTGTTGTAAACTTTTGAAGGACCATCATGTATTTAGCTCTTCTCTCATGGATTAAATCGATTAAGAGAGAGAGAGAGAGTATATTCTCCACTTGTGAAAAGATCTTCACTGACTCTCATGCTCATGTTGTTTTTTTAAACTGAAACTAAGAGGATTTATATTAAAAAAAGAGGTTGTGACCTGACCATCCAACTATATACCTTACAAAAAATAAGAGAAATGAAACAATATGCCCTATTTGAATGTTTCGAACATCCCTAGAGATTATCGATCTAGCCGGACTGGTGTTTTCCTTTTCAACTAACTTGCTAGTATAAATCCTAATAAAACTATTCAAAATTGACATTTGAAGCACATTAACTAGATAAATACATTTGTTAAGCCCTAAATGTTGCGAACAATCCCTGCTATAGAGTGGAACATTCCCCCCTATGTTATGGTGTATTACATTCTATTATTTTTTATTGTACACCTCGGTCTCCTATATATATGAAAGATATATTTCCATTTAATTCATCATTGTATCTTTCCTTGTGTCATCAATACAATGTGTAAGGAGGTTCCTCCCTTGAAGAGGATTGCGAATTATCTATGTTCTTCATTGTTAAGGCGTGGATTAATCTCTTGTTGTATATTTCTTCTCTTTTTATGTTATTTCTGGGACTTGGTTGCATAACGTTTGGTATCAAAGATATCTCCTTGGGATTGGATTATATGAAATGAATCATCTTCGAATTTTATCTACACCATTTTTCCTACAAGGACTGAGAGATCAAGGTTACAGTTTCAAAGATAATTGAGGAGGACTCTAGGGTTTTTTACTAGTCCAAAAGCTACTCTAAAACAAGTGTTCTAGGGGAAAAGGTCATATATGAGGCATCTGAGATCAAAATTGAGTGATACCAGTTGCATAAAAAATAATATGGACCATGGTATTTGTGGTATAAATTTAAGTTGTAGAAACAAAATATTGGACACATGGCATATCGTACAATTTCACTCTTCTGGATAGGCTAACAATAAGAAGTTTTGGGATATTTTCAATAACATTTTTTTGGCACATACAAATTAGGTCATACCTATGGCATTGTAAAAAGGGCACGTCATGGTACCAAAGGCCCAAATTTTAGACCTAGAGGAGTCTAAATTTAAATTTTACCTCTGTTACAAGTCGGCCTTACAACAATATTCTAATCGGGATTTGAAAAACGTACACGAATTTTAATTTGAATAGATTTGAGTAGAAGGATATATTTGTGGTAAACCATAAGGTGTGATATATATTTATTATTCAGAATTCGACCAAAAGGAAGTGGAAATAATCACACTCCACTCAAACCACCAGAGGATTCGTCCCCGACATATGATGAAATGGAAGACATATCTTTTAGAGTGTCCAAGTTGGAAGATATGATTAAAGCAAACATGAAAATGGATAACTTGGTTAAATTGGAAAATAAGATGGCTAGTAGAGAGGATCTCAAAGGGATGGCTAGTAAAGAGGATCTCAAAAGGATGATTAGTAAACATGATCTCAAAGGGATGGATATAAAAGAATATCTCCAAGAATTGAAGTAATTGATGAAGGATATAAAACATAGATTTATTCCTCATGTATCTACACAAGAACATGATAAGGAGGAAACGGGGGACTTATTCTAGTCACGTCTTGAGAAAATTGAAAAACAATTAGAGAGCATGAAGTTTGAGTCCTCAAATGTTGATTATTCACTACAACATGATGGGTTCAACTTAGGTCCAAGGAACTAATGTATCCCCAATATTGACATGAGAAAGTTTGATGGCATGGATCTAATCACATGGATTTTCTAGATGGAGCAATTCTTTGATATACACCAGGTGCCAACTTGCAAAAGGTAACTATTGCATCCTTATATTTAGAACCTAATCAATTTGTATGGTACAAATGGCTTTGTGACCATAAAAAGGGACTCTATTATCTCTTGGTCTATATTCAAATAAGAATTGATTGCACATTATGGGATATAAATAGAAACACCTTCTTTATCCAGTTGGTAAAGCTCAAGCAAAAAGGTCTAGTTACAGAGCACATCAAGCAATTTCAGAAGTAAACTCTCAGAGTGAAGACTATTTCAGAAGATAATTTGTTAGATCTCTTTATTGGAAACTTGAAGGATAACATTGAACATGAGGTGCGTCTTTTTGAACCAACATTCCTAGAGAAGGATTTCATGATGGAAAGCAAGGTTGGATGTAAAAATGTGGTGATGGCTACTAGAAATATCACTCCCAATGCATACAAAGAGAGTGACGTTCCTTCTAACCAACTCAAAGGTTGACACCTAAACAACTAGAGGAATGACGAGTGAAAGGTCTATGCTTTAATTTTTACAACAAGTACAGTAAGGGACATTAGTGTGGAGAAAATAAAGTATTCTAGAAATAATGTGAAGAGGAAGAACAAAAATAACATGAACCACCACAAGGAGATGAACTAGAAGTGATAAATCTGACCATATCTTGTCATGGTTTGGTTGGAAATGATACTCCTTGAACTCTCAAGATCGAAGGATATATAAAAACAAAAAGGTAATAATGTTGATTGATTCTAGTAGTACACATAATTTAATTCACTGTAAAGTAGGAAAATATCTCTATCACTTTGTATATCCAACACTAGAGTTTCAAGTAATGATTGAAGATGGAGGAACCATCAATTGTTGAACGAAATTACATAATATCAATCTTACTATGGGGGAATATTTATTGAATATTTTTTTGTTCACTCCCTTCAACCTAGGTTTGAACCTGATGTTGCATGCAACAAAGCCCAATATATCAACCCGATAGAATAAATCTTAGTTGGAAACACCTATGATGCAGATGCCGTGTCACCCGAGATATCTCTTATGGGTAACTTCCAGAACCAGGTTTCTGTGGTTAAGTGGGGATTTATTCTCCCTTGGCACCTTACCAACTCTCTTGACCAAAGTCGGTGGGTGTATTTATTATCCTCACTGTACACAATTAAGACACTACTTAACTTATCCGCCACAGAGATTATAACATCAATATAATATTAACACACATGTTATCTATCAATAGTGAAACTCGTGCATAAGATAACTCATTCATAAGAAAATACATAAACACTTATTCATAATATACATTCCTACTACTTAAGCACATTCATCATATACATTCATATACATTCATGTGACATAAAAACATTCATCATCTACTCAATGACACAGTATTTAACATGGAAAACCCATCCAAAAAAAACCACAAAGGCACCCTTCATTTGGAATGAGAAATATATGGCACCTTTTGTCTATGAATTGAACTGCATACTATATTCTAGACCTTCTTCTCTTAGCTATATACAATTCTCTCTCTTCTCATGGTCTCTATTCTTCTGTCGTTCAATATTCTCCTACTTTACTCTATTGTTGAACCACACACAACCTTGATCAACTAATCTTATATTTTACTCTACTATTGATCTACACACAACCTAGATCAACTACTCTTCTTAAAGACTCAAGTAACTTACTAGGAACTAAGAAAAGTAATAGCAATAAGTAATCAACTAAGTAGGTATGTAAGTAACTCGCATAAAACTTGGGTTCCTCCTTTTATAGATTCTTTACATGTCGCATTAAACATACTTACTTAGATTATCCAACTAGTTGTCATTCCTATTCTAGATATACTTGTTAGTAGGCACAATCATCCCAAAATACAAATATGATTTTATTTCTTACAACATGTGTGAATTTAGCCGAATTTGTACCCATGATCTATCAAGTTGTCATTTCCAGTCATTGCATCACTGAATGCCTTCTCTAGCATGGTTCCTTACATCGTGGTTGATCTTATCGCATCCTTTCCTTCTGTTATGACTTCTCTTTTTTTGGGCCTTCTCTTCTCCAACAAACTCTTATTCTTTATTAGCTCTTTCTCTCTTATCTACTTCTATATTCGTCCATCACAACTTCCTCTATAGCTGCTTCTTCTACCTTCTTATTCCTTCCACAGCTGCTTATGTCCCAACTTCTTCTTCCTGCGATTGAACTATTTTCCTTCTTAGGAAGAATTCTAACTGAATTTTGGTTATGCTTCCCTAGGTAGAACATGCCACCAACACTCACCTGTGTCTTGTCCCGAGCCACACAAGGCTATTCTACAACTTCTGTAGTTGTGATAGCTTTGCTTTGAAAATATTGAAATATATTCACTATATCTTTTGTCTCTTGTCTCACGTCTTCTTCTCTCTTCTGCCATTGTTCAATAAGGTAAAAACTGAGGTATTTCGACGTTACGAGCCCTGCGGTCTCCACTACTCATCGCACCTTCTGATGTACAGGATGAATGATGCATGTGGATTTTTCTACTTTTTCTTCAACTCCATGAGTTTGTCAGCCCTTTGTTGTTGTTGAGTGCGGAGCATTGTGACTTGGTGTTGGATTTTCTTCATTTCCACGGCATTAGCCATTTTCTCCGCTAAGAGTAAGTTCTTCATCTCATTCTTTAGTTGAGTTTCTCCTATCTTAGCTATGTGCATATCCTTTTTGAATTTCTCTAATTTGGCATCATCAATCAATGCTTCCTAATTCTAAGAGACTTGGTAGACAGGATTGGCACACAATGCATCTTCCTACTCTATCTTCTTCGCAACCTCTGTCATTTCTTTTCTTCTTTATTTTGTTTTGAAAAGTTACTCATTTGGAATAGTAGGACCGATGATAAGGAAACATTCATCGACATCATCGATTATATCTCGGGATTCTTGGAAAGCTAAAGAGAAAATCCCAGTTTCTTTGATGGAAATTCTTTTCTTTGACTTATTCCTCCTTACAGGAAGAACATTTTCATCAGCCCTTCTCCATCGTCGATGAAATATTCCATCTCATCTTCTTCTTTTAAGTAAACATCAACAACTATATATTGAGATTCTTGTATAATTGATGGTGACGATGTAGGCTTTTGTCATTGTTTGTCATTATCAGAACTTTCACTCGGACTGGTGTATTTTACCAATGGATACTTTGCATTCTGGTGAATCTATCTATGAGCATATCTGACTATTTAGGTGGAATATTGTCTGGAAGCTGAATCTCAATCGCTACTTCTTCATCTTCCATCATTAGTGATGAGATGAATTTCTTCTTTTGGGAACATGAATGATTCTTCATTGACAAATCGGGTGCATCAGGTCATAACCTTACTTTAGGGATGACTGGAACTTGTCGAGTTTCTAGTCCAATCCCTACTTGTGATGGAACATATCCGACAGTTTCTTCCATAACGAGTGCAGTTAACTAGTTTTCAATGGTGGATTTTGTAACTACAATGGAACTCGGAGTTGAAATAACCATACTTTTTAAACAAAAAAACTTACTTTGGACTTTGTATTTTTAGAGAGAAATTCCTCTTTCGAGCACAACAGAATGAAATGAAGGTGAACGATGAATGCTAGTAAAATATAATTATTTAATACGTCATACATTTACACATGCAGACACTTAGTATGAGGGTGACAACATGAATCATCACATGGGCCACTTGTCCCAATCATCATACAGAAACTGCTACACAACCCGTTAATTTCCCCTATCACATCGTTGTCATTATTATGTAATCATGATGAAAGTGACTAAAATTATGCTGCCAAAATATCTAGTTATTTTCAAATTAATGATGGCCAACTATATTAATGATTCCCAACTGTCTTTTCTACGACACAAATTCCTCTTGCGACAACATCGTTATTTCTTGTGACTGGTACCCTTTCTTTGACAAAATCATTTTCCTGCGATAGAAGGGGTGTCTTCGCCTTCACTTTTCCAGCTGTGGCAGAAACAACTTCTATGACAAATTTTCTCCACGTGCAACTTACTAGCACACTACAATAGTATTCTCTTTTGCGACAATGGATTTCCTATGTTTAACCACAATTTTTTCTTTCTTTCTTTCTTCTTTCTTTTCTATTTTCTCTTCTCTTTTCTCTTTTCTCTTTTGTTTTCATTCGACTGATTCATGACTATCATGATAATTATTTAGTCGACTTCCATTTACCAGTAATTTTATAGGTGTTCCATAAAACTTTTGCAATTGTAATGTTCCTCCAGCATTGATCTGAATGACAACATATGGTCTTAACCAGTGTGCTTTTAACTTACCCAAATGCTTGAAGAATTTGTTGTTATATAGAATAAAAAGTCCTTCGACCTGTAATTTCTTGTTCCTGATGTTTTGATCATGTCATACTTTCTATCTTTCTTTTTCAACATTTTGATGATATCCTATGACCAAACGTTCTTCTTCCAACTCTACTAGTTGTGACAATATTTCATCAACAACACCAACATCTGCCATATCCCTGATTGCAATAATCCTTAAGCTAGGTACAATGTATTCCATTGGCATGACATATTCTTTCCCATATACCAAACGAAATGGAGTTCGACTTGTCAACCTCTTACAGGTCGTACGATATTCCCACAACACTGTGGAAATTTTTTGATCATAGTCATCTCGTTGGACATTGCAAATATTTGTCAACGCATTTTCCATAATTTTCTTAAATGACTTGATAGCACCATTCACTTGAGGGTGATGGATTTGTCTTTCTATGATGGATATCAAATTTATCCATCAATTCCTCAATTAACTGGTTAACAAAGTGTGTACCTTAGTCTCTTATCAAACTTTTTGGGCAGTACAATTTCTCTCAAGAGGTATGGAGGATCGTTCTAGGGAATATTGGTCCAAGGGATGACTTCTCCTCCTCCTTAGAAGCGATCTTCTCAACATGGATCTCTATTGTGGTTAGAAATTTTCAATCCAAACCTTTTCTTCAACAATCTTGGTTGAATATTCCTAAAGTTTTTTATGGAAAATTTGGCTCGTTAGAAACAAGATAATGTTCGAGGATTCTCCCATCTGCCCAATGAAATCTACTTCCCAATAAAAATCCTATTGAAATAAAGTTTCATTCTCCTCCCTAAAATTGGATTGAAACATCCCAAAGGAGGAAAATAATTTCTATAATGACTTGTAGGTCGCTCGCAGGACCCCCTCAACTCCCCCCTCTCAAGATTTTTCTAAGAGCTAAACCAATCTGTTCCAACATCCAAATTTTCCTACTCCTCGAGCACTTGAATGGAAGCTAGGAACTTCCTTGAACCCCCAACGTTAATCCTGCCAAATATAGAATCAACAACTCCATAACATTTATTATGTACATGTATCATGGTACACATTTTGTAATCCAAATGTATTTTTTGGTGTTAGTGTTTTGGAACAAAGTGGTCCCCCTGAATTTAGAAGGTCTAGTAGAGCTCATTTTGATATTAGTAGATGCAATCCTTTTGTTATTAGTTCTTGTAAAGTTGATAGAGTTTGATGCCATTTTCGACAACAGTAAATTTGGTACAGATAGCTATGTTTGGTTTTGTCAAGGATTTGGTAAGACCAATTTGAATCAGGACTTCTAACCAATTTTTTACTCTCTCTTCTTGGGGAAACCCAACAACCTATTTTAATATAAATTTAACTCATTTTGTAAAATAAAAATACACCATAGGTATAATTTACTAAGAATGTTATGTATATGTTTCATATTTAATTAATTTACTAGTTTCTTGTGAAGAGATGAGTGTATACGTTTGCGTTCAACTATAGTGGGGTTATAAACTAGAATGAGAAGTGTATTTTTACATTTGGACATCAGAATTGTGATACCTTATATCATGTTCTCATATCCATGTGTTTTAGTTATTCCACTCAAATCCACCTTCTTCAAATTTGTTGTGTTTATTATTTGGATGTTGAGAAAACTAAATATGGTATGAAGGAACCATATAATATTGATGAGGCATATATTAACAATTATTCCAAAAACTTGACAGCCTTCAAATTCTCCAATATCAAATACAACACAGATGTACAAGAAATTATATTTTAAAAATTACAAACACCAAACCATGCCCAAAACAACATTTCAATTAGTAATAACGTTAAAAAAAATATCAAAAATCCCAAAGAGTAATAATATAATGTAACCCACTATCCATTCACATATTGATGCATATGATAGTTAACTTAGAAATTTTGGCCTTTCATATATCATTAATGGTAGGAATTCACAAATGAATTTGTCAAGGATAATTGGAAGAAAATGAATGGTTAAAGAATCAGAGGTAACCAGTCATGCTATTTTCACATACATGTACAAGGTTATTGAAAGTGATTCTATGTTCACATACAATAATAAACCTCATAGTTAATGAGACAAGTACCATAGAAGAAAAATGATGTTCTATGTATCTATTATTTTTTCACTCAAAATGACGAGGAATTCCAAAAAAATTCACATCATGGGTGGGGGGATTGTAGGAACACTCAAATTGTTTATGTTGCATTATGAATTGGTAACTGTATTTCATTATATGAAAACACAATTTACAAATGTTGACATGGAAATAAGTTAATAAAAAATATTTCTAGGTGATTCAATGAAGGTGGGTAACACCTTTTGGCCAAATTTTGCGATGAAAACCTGATTTTTTACTCATGTGCTAGATGGAATCCCTCGAAACACATATACGCCATGCGAATTTTGACTTGTAGTAAAAAAACAAATTGTAGAATATTATTTTGGCTTCCGAATGATATTTGTTTTTAAATATTCTGATGTCATTTAATGTGTGAAGTTTCGCATTTAATGAACTGTGTGACTTTACAAATTTGAAGAAGTTAATAAGTGGCTCATGTACCACCCCAATAATTCAATCTTAAATTAATAATATATATATATATATATATATATGCTCATGATCTACACAAAATGCACTATGGTCTGCATATTTTTTTGTTAATTTATTTCGCAATATACAATTATTGTTATTTTTCGAAAGTGACCACATTCTCGTTTTGTTGGGTATATGTTATATTCTTTGCATGTGCATATGGAGGGGAGGTGCGCATGTTAGTGCTGCAGCTCGTCGATCCCTAATTTTTTTTTGGCTATTTATAGATTTTATGGCTATTTATAGATGTTTATGGCTATTTTTAGAATTTGTCTAAAAATATGTAACTTAATCCTGGTTAAGGGATTGGAGTCTTTTTCTAATCCGGGTTAACGGATTAGGGTATTTGGATGTTGTGGAATACCTATATTTTGTATTGTGAGGATTCATAATGGAATAAAGAGAATATAGGAGGTGTTGCTCCAAGGTTTTCTAGTTTTTCCCGGTTAAGGGTTTCCATGGTAAATCTCTGTGTTTATGTGTGAATGATGTGTTGTGATCTCTATTTTTCTCAAAACAATTTGTATGATTTGCTTCTATGCACGGGTTAAAAACTTATATGTGGTATTAGAGCTCAATTTCGGCATCAGAGGGATGCCTTTGCTGCTAAGGGTTCGACGCGATTGATAGATCTCGGGTCTGTGATAAACCTGGGTTGAGTGGGAGCTTTGCAGTGTTGATTTATGCATTGAAACAGAATGGTGAGCACTTCAAGGATCGACATCAAGAAATTTAAAGTCTAGAATTTTGAGTTATGGAAGCTCAAAATGGAGGATCTTCTAGTAGATCAGGAATAGTGGATTGATGTGGATCCAGGTACAAAACCCATTGTGACGTCACAAGATGATTGGGATAAATTAGAAAGAAGGGTGAGGAGTAGAATACGATTGTGCTTATAAAACTCTGTGTTGTTGAACGTATCTGGTGAAGATAGTGCAATAAATCTATGGGAAAAACTAGGGAGTTTGTATCAATCAAAATCCCTTGGGAACAAGTTGTTTCTACAAAAGAAGTTGTTTCACCTTAGAATGGACAAGAATGACACTATAACAAAGCCTTTGAATTTCTACAATACTCTAGTAAGTCAGATAACCTCTATTGGTATCAAAATGGCTGAAGAAGATAAATGTATTAAATTATTGTGTTATTTGTCGTTTCCTGGGACAACCTAATTGTTGCAATAGGTAGTGCTAGCGAGGAGAACTTAAAATTTGATGAAATTATATCATCCCTATTATTAGAAGAGATGAGACATAAAACCATAGATAATAATAGCATGGATTCCTTCTCTGTGAGAGGTCGCCCCGAGGAGAGAAACAAAAATAAAGGATCTGGGGGAATATCTAAATCTAAGGGTATATCTAAATCCCCAAGAAAAGGAATAAGGAAGTGTTGGAAATGCGGTAAAGATGGGCACTATAAAAAGGATTGCAGATCTAAGAATGTTGAGAAAGCAAAGGGATATGAGGATACCCCTTCCATCAAGGAGAAGAATTCCTCAGAAGAAGGAGGGGGTGTGTACCTAGCTTCCATGAGTAATCCTTCAGAACATGATATATGGATGATTGACTTAGGTGTGTCATGTCGTATGACCCATCATAGGGAGTGATTCTGTGAATATGAAAAGTACAATGGAGGAGATGTGTACTTGGGAGATGATTCAGCAGCCAGTATCATTGGACGTGGTACATTCAAGCTAAAACTAAAGCATGGAAGGATTACAACTCTTCCTGGACTACTACACATTCCAAATCTAGCAAGAAACTTGATATCTGTGGGAAAGATGGATGTTGCAGGTGTAAAGACTGTGTGTGGATATGGCGGTTGCAAAATGGTTTGAGGATCGATGGTATTGATTAGGGGAGTTCGGTATGGAACTCTATACAAAATATTGGGAAAAACCATGATTGATGAATGTAACAATTCTGTTGTGCTGCATGAAGGAGGTAAAGATGAAAAAACCCTGACTGCATCAGGAGGAAAGATAATGCTATGGCATCAAAGATTGGGGCATATAGGAGAAAAGGGACTTCGAGCATTACAAGGTAAAGGTATGGTTGAAGGTATTACTAATTGCACTCTGGATTTTTATTTTTGTGAACATTGCATATATGGAAAACAAAATCGAGTAAGATTAGCATCTGTTGCTACAAGAGCAAAGGGAATTCTAGAATTAATACATAGTGATGTATTTGGACCTGTCTCTGTTCCATCATTAGGAAAATCTGTGTATTATGTTTCATTTATAGATGATTTAGCAAGGAACATATGGATTTATTTACTTCAAAAGAAATCTAAAGTATTTTCCAACTTTAAATAATTTAAGGCTCTTGTAGAAAATCAATCATAAAAGAAAATAAAGGTGTCGAGGACAGATAATAGTTGAGAGTTCTGTGGGAATGAATACGAGGACTTCTGTAAGAAGTGTGGTATAGAAAGGCAAAAGAATACTCCATACACACCTCAAAATAATGGAGTTGTTGAGAGGATGAATAGGACATTGATGGAAAAGGCAAGGAGCATGCTAAGCAGTGTTGGGATAGGACAAGAATTCTCGGCAGAAGTAGTGGAGACATCATGTTACTTGGTAAACTAATCACCCACATCAGCATTGATTGATAAAACTCCACAAGAGGTATGGACTGGTAAGAAACCCTCTATTAAGCATCTAAAAGTTTTTGGTTGTGATGCTTATGTACATGTTCCAAAGGAGAAAAGGAGTAAGATGGATAAGAAAGCTAAGAAGTGTATCTTTTATGGTTATAAAGATGGTATGAAAGGGTATAAGCCTTGAAATCCTATAACTAAGAATACTGTTTATAGCCGAGATGTTATGTTTTGAGAGGTCAAAGGAGTCCCTAGACAAGAAGTGAATCCAATGGAAAAGAAACCAGAGAAAATAGAGTTTAAGTTAGAAGGTGAAGAATCTGACTCAATAGAAGAAACGAAATTAGAAGAAGAAGAACCTCATACTCCAGTTTTGAGGAGATCATCTCAAGAAATAAGGAAACCAAAAAGGTATTCCCCTCCCGATTTTTGCTCTCATTTTGTTATGTATATTACTGATGATGATCCTATAAATGTGAAGGAACCTGTTAATTTAGAGGATAGTGACCTCTGGAAAAAGGCCATGGATGAAGAAATGGATTCCTTGGACAAAAATGAAGCTTTGAATCTAGTCCAGTTACCAGCTAGGAGAAAATCCATTGAAAGAAAATGGTTATTTAAAAAGAAGTTGAATGCAGAAGGTAAAGTGGATAAGTATAAATCCCGCTTGGTAGAAAAGGGATATTCTCAGGTAGAGGGGATTGATTTTGGTGGAATATTTTCTCCAGTTGAAAAATTAACTTCTATTAGATTTCTTCTTTCTATTGTTGCTGCTTTTGATCTTGATGTAAAGCAGATGGATGCGAAGACAATGTTCTTACATGGGGATCTCGAAGAAGAAACATACATGAAACAGCCAGAAGAATTCATAGTAAAGGGAAAGAATGAGTTGGTATGTAAACTAAAGAAGTCCCTTTATGGTCTAAAGCAATCTCCAAGGATATGGTACCAAAATTTTGACACATACCAAAAGCTAATCACTGTGTATATTCCAAATAGGTTGGTGATCACTTCATTAACATAGTTCTGTATGTTGATAACATGATGTTGATTGGAAACAACAAAGATGTTATAAAGGAGGTGAAGTCTCAACTGTCCTCCAAGTTTGATATGAAATATCTCGGTGCTGCAAACTTCATTCTAGGAATGGAGATAAGAAGAGATCATGCAAACAAAATGATCAGTTTAAATCAAAGAAAATATGTTGAGACAATACTACAGAGATTTAACATGCAGGAAAGTAAGTCGGTCCAGGTTCCTATTCCTGTAGGTGTAAAGTTATCTGTAGAGAAGTGTCCCAAGACACAGGAAGAAGAAGAAGACATGTCATGGGTTCCATATGCCAGTGTAGTTGGTAGTTTGATGTATGCAATGGTTTGTACAAGACCAGACATTGCTCATGCAGTGGGAGTTTTGAGCAGATATATGTCAAAACCA
The DNA here is from genome assembly GCA_001517045.1 of Pseudotsuga menziesii. Classification (NCBI taxonomy): domain Eukaryota; kingdom Viridiplantae; phylum Streptophyta; class Pinopsida; order Pinales; family Pinaceae; genus Pseudotsuga; species Pseudotsuga menziesii. The sequence goes on from LPNX010452523.1 coordinate 37,869, forward strand.
GGAAAGGAGCATTGGACAATTGTAAAGAGGGTCTTCAGATATTTTCATGGCACCACAGATTATGCAATCTGCTACCAAGGAATACTTGGACCAAACAGAGTGATAAATGTACATGGATTTGTTGATGCAGACTAGGATAGAGACCTTGATCATAGAAGATCTACAAGTGGGTATGTGTTTAACCTATTTGGAAAAGCTATCAATTGGATGAGCAAGAGACAAGTTGTAGTTTCACTCTCAACTACAGAAGTTGAATACACGGTAGCTACTCATGCAAGCAAAGAAGTTGTGTGGTTGCAATGATTGTGTGCAGTTATTGGGTTTGTATAGAAATGTGTAAGGTTATATTGTGATATCCAAAGCGTAATCTTCCTGGCAAAGAACCCTGCTTATCATGTTAATACAAAGCATATTGATGTGCAATATCACTTTGTGAGAGATACTGTTGAAGACAAGAAGGTGTTGCTGGAGAAGGTTGACACCGTGAAAAATGTTGCAGACTCATTAACAAAGTCTGTTAGTACAGAGAATTTCTCTTGGTGTAGAGAATCTATGGGCATCAATGCCCTGAACTTGTGATTTTATGAGTACATGACTCATTTCTATGTAAATGAAACAACAAGTGGGAGAATGTTGGGTATATGTTATACTCTTTGCATGTGCATATGGAGGGGAGGTGCACATGTCAGTTGTTTATAGTTGTTTGGATATTTAAATATTTTATGGCTATTTATAGCTGTTTGTGGATATTTTTAGAATTTGTCTAAAATATGTCACTTAATCCTGGTTAAGGGATTGGAGTCTTTTTCTAATCCGGGTTAATGGATTAGGGTATTTGGATGTTTTGGAATACCTATATTTTATATTGTGAGGATTCATAATGGAATAAAGAGAATAAAGGAGGTGTGGCTCCAAGGTTTTCTGGTTTTTCTTGGTAAAGGGTTTCGAGGGTAAATCTCTGTGTTTATGTGTGAATGATGTGGTGTGATCTCTATTTTGCTTAAAAGAATCTGTATGCTTTGCTTCTCTGCACGAGTTTAAAACTTACATGTTTCAAAATCATTTTATACATATGTGTATCCATCCCATCATTTTTTTCACTATTTTCAAAAATCGAAAAAACAAAGATACCCTTTTGAAGAGGACGCCTCGATGTATGGGCTATGCATTTTTAAGAAATTTTTGGATGTGTATTTTTTAACCTGAGGATTTTTATTTGAGCTACATCAAAGTTGTTTTTAGGTTTTCTAAGTGTAAGTTTTAGAAATAATTAAAAAAAACCATATCAATTCCAAAACGCATGCATGATACCTCAATGGATAGAGGATTCAGTGATGAATCTATCAGTATGAAATATTCTTAGTTATGTGCCATGAATGGCATGGTTTACACCCTTAGAAGACACATAGAAACATTGATTTTCCTATAAGAGGGCTAATTCTGTTCTTTTCAGGCCCTCGATTGAGGTCTGGGGCTCGATCGAGGTATTCAAATCCATCGATCGAGGTTTTAACAGTAGCTATATCGAGGGTTTATTAAACCCTCGATTGAGGGTATAATAAACCATTGATCGAGCTGCTGTTAAACCCTCGAAAAAAAAACTTTGTACATGACTAGAAAGGTTTTATATGCACGATTACCACATTTATATTTAGTACAAAAAATTGAGGAGCTAAATCCTAGCCGCCTAGTTCTCAACATCTTGTGGGAACTAAATACCATAATCCCTATCTAAAATATTATGCCCATGCAGGACATTTTAGAAATGGGCATCAAGAACCCAAGCAAGAGAATGGAGGTAAGGAATTTCAACATCATTTGATTCCTATCAGTAATATATCCAATGTGTATACAATTGCTTGGAATTGATGTTTTCCGGTACCTAAATCAAGATTCAGGCAAGTCCTTTTATTTATCAACAAAGACCTCATCTAAACACTTCTTTCGAGCTACTAATGACAAGTTGGGGAATAGAGAATCAACTCGATGAGGTGATGGAGGTTATCCTAGTTTCCCCCAATAAGTATTAGAGGAATTTTGGTGTCTAAAATGGGCCTCCTAAGGAAAATAATAAAACAATACTTAAAATAATAAAATAATAGTTAAAATAATAAAATAATATTGATTAATTTTGGAGGAAGAAAGAAAAAAACTACTTTTTGTGTTCGTATTTTCAACATA
>LPNX010452523.1:43589-59704 GCA_001517045.1 Pseudotsuga menziesii
CATCTTGGGGAGAGAGTGAGAGACCGGGAGAGAGAGTGGTGGGTTGTCAGGGGTGTTATCACTCCAAGAGTGTTTCCTTGACTGAAAAGCATTAGAGAACATACATTAGCTAGAGAACTAAATGCAGGTGTTAGTGGTAAGGGGGGACATAGGCGTGAGAGAGAGAGAGAGAGAGAGAGCGAGAATGAATGGGGAGGTGGGGTGTTAAGAAGAGAGAGGAGTGGAGTTTAAAGGTAGGGAGAGGAGGAGGGGGGATTAGAGGTAGGGAGAAGAGGAGGGGGGATTAGTAAGAGTTAGGGGGAAGAGGGGAGTCGGGGGGGACATAAAATAATAAAAGTATTGGTATAATTGACAAAACAAGCACTCATTATAGTATTTAAAAATGTGCATGCACTGTGATTCACTAAAACGCGCTCCCGTTTTGATTCACTAAAGCGCGCTCCCATTTTTCTTCACTAAAATGCGCTCCCATTTTGCTTCAATAAAGCACGCTCCCGTTTTGTTTAAATTCAAAAATGTATTCCCTCCAAATGATAAGGTCGATCCTCCACCCATGCTTGCATGGAATTCTTATGCCTATGTGTCTGCTTCGTACTTTGATTTGGATTCAACATGCCTATGCCTTGGAGTATGATAAACCATGACTAATTCAACATTATATCCAAATTTTCAATATGCTCATGTTTAGCCATTCGTCTGATTATGCTGCACACCTCCATTTTTTATGAGATTTTAGAAACATATATGGTTTTTTTTGCAGATTCCAAATACGTAAATTTTAACAAGAATACATTATTTTTTCTATTTTTTTCATATTTATCTTCTATCATCCCTCCTCAACTCAAAAAACACACTGTTAGTGTTTCGTCAATATCTCTTTCATTTCTCAACCATTTAAAAAAAATGTATGGTGCACTAAAGAACACCGAGCTCTACATGCTATAAAAAACCCATTTCAAAATAATTACATTAAGACATTAAAATGCTGCACCCATAATTGTCGTACCATTTTTGAGGTTTGATCTCTTAGATAATTAAAAATAAATAAAAATATTATTTTTATTATTGGAAAAATAGTCGTGCACTAGTACTATATGTTCTCTATATGTATACCAAATTTCATAAGTTTATTCCATCATTTAGTCACTCAGGACGCTGCACCCACAAAAACATATACCTTATAATTTGTCCCAAAAATAAAAAGTGCCCATTAAAAAATATCTAACTTTAGATAGTTAACTGCACTTTCAATAGAAAAAAAATAAATATTTGGAAAGGTTATTCAATTTTCTACATTTCTTGTTTTTTACTCATCGCAAGATTCATTGTGTAAGTGTCTCAAAATATCCATACAAGTTGATGGATGTCTATTTTTTCAGTTTTCTATTGCATCTAATGTGCCAAAAGAGACCCTCAACTTCTTGCACACACCCATTACAGAAATGTAGTGAAAGGTTTTAAATACTAAAAATACTTTTCTCCTTCGTATATAATTTTTAATTTTAAAAAACTACAATTATGTGATATGACTTTGAAAACACTAATTTTTATCTTAATCGTCATGTTCTATTCCACCCTGGGCTCTAGGATTTAATTATCTATCCTGAAGATCCATATCATAAGTAGATCATAGTCCTGAGAATCTAGGTCGAGTGGACACAACTCGCCTAAGTTCAACTCATCAACTGAATTGCATGCATCATTGCTCTCCTTAGTTCAATGCAAAAAGAAACATATCACTTCAATTGATCCCCATGGTGATTCCCTCTAATCTTACAAGTTACAGAAATCACAAATGGGATCGTCCTTCTCTGCTATCCATCTGTCCTGCTACGTTGTGGGATATAATACAATACACGCAATCTCATTAATGTTTAGCAGAAATATGTCCTCTGCAGGAAAGAAGAAATAAAATCCATATCGTACACCTCGGAATCCAAATCATCATAATCTTGAGCTTCCACGTGGAGGGGACACAACTCTCCTAAGTTTAGCTAATCAACCGAATTCCATGCATCATTTCTCTCCTTTGTTCAATGGATAACGAAACATATCACTTCAGGTCATCTCAAAACGATTTTTGGGGTAATTTACAACCATAAATATTCACATAATTTAAAGCCATAAATATTCCCGCACATTGAAACATAATTTAAAACCATAAATATCCCCCCTACATTGAAACATACTTTAAAGCCTTAAATATTTCCACAATTATCATGAACTATGTAATTTACATAAATATTTTGTAACATTCTCGCTAGTTTTTTTAATAATTCCACCTAGACATAAAAAGTGTTGCTCTAAGAATTTAATGCTGAAAAGGATATGTGTCCTTGACCTTGGGCTTGGGATAAGGTAGAGGGAAAGAGAGATATGGGGCATTCTCAAAATATTTAACATTCAAACTATCATCATGCTAATATCAATATCAAAGAACAAGTATGGTTTTGATGACACATAGAAATGAATGAACTTAATCACAATTCTCACTATTGTAATCTTAGTGTTAGATAGTTGTGTAAAACAAAAAAAAGAAATTGCATTGTATTAATTGCCCAAACCTATGCAAAATTTGTGGATTGTTAACATATCATACATTCAATTATTAATCATGTGGTTTGTACCTATTAAGTATCTATTGCATTAATGGGTCATGATTTACATACTAAGTGGTTGAAAAACCCACAAATGTGCTCAAATAAAAACCCATAAATGTGCTCAAATAATAATCAAATATGATAAACCATATATAGAAAGGTCAATGTCATGGCCTATTACAAGAAAACACATAGAATTACGAATGCTATAATCACATAATTATGAACCAACAAGTTAAGTACCTTTAGAGAGATGAAAATGTGAGCATGAAAAAAGAAACATGACCTCATTTCCTTGGGTTATATCAATTTCCATTGTTTACTCTTCAGAATTGTTATTGTGCCACACATTTACAGTTAATCTTGCCAGTAAATTATTCAATGACATTAGAATTTACATCAATACCACATGAATAATTGTTTTGGCATTTCATAATGCTAAGAGTGGAGGAAAATAAATAAAGGAAAAGGTGTTACGATGACTGTGGGATCCAAAAAAAAAATTAATGGAGACTAAACATGATACTAATTCTCATTTAGGCAAGAATTCAAAATGTTCAATGACATGAATTCAAATGGGAATTCAAAATACAAGGTGTCCAAGCATATTTTGGAAGACTTCATTAATTGAAACTTTACATGATGCATATGGAAATACAATGTCAAGATCAAGCTATGAGTTTGATCAAGGTCTCTAAAACCATCGATCAAGCTTTTACACGTGTTTTTAAATATCTCTATTGAATTTTTATGTGCTATTAGAGAAAAACTCGATCGAGCTAGAAACTCAATCGAGATTTTCAAAACTTTAACTAAAAAAATATGTGAGTGCCCATATTTGTGTGTGCACATGAATATGGACACCCAAAAATTTCTTTAATCAAAGTTTTAAAAATATCTTATTGTTCATGGGAACAAGGTATTTGAATTCAATTAAAATCAAACATAGAATTATATGACAATAAAATTTAATAAAACATAATTTTGACTAGAAGAATGAAACTTGTGGGTAATAGTACATACCTTGAAGAAGAAACAAGTAAAAGCATTACTACTGCCACTTCCTCTAGATTTTATGTGTAAATATTAGTCATGGAGTAATTGGAGTTATAGATGTGATCAATCATATCTATAACTCCAATTACTTTGCGACCCATATGTACAAATGAATATAAATAACGCTTTTCATCTATAATAATCTATTATATCTATAGCCCATCTCTAATATTCTTTCACTAAATTTCTATGCAACAAACGCAGTGAATTAAATGGAGGTTTGTTTCCTATTTATAGTTATAACGACTAGATATGCTCAATCGAGCTGTCATTTTGAAACCTCGATCGAGATTTTCCTAAACCCTCAATCGAGGTCTTAACACCTCAATCGAGGGTTTAAGAAAACCTTGATCGTGCAACTTTTAAACCCTCAATTGAGGGTTTATCAAAATCTCGATCGAGGTACATTTTTTTTTTCTTTCTGAAATTGCATTGCCAAAAATTGTAACCCATGTGCATGGATGCACCCTTCTACTTAGCATATTTCGAAGGGATGTTGATTGAATTATCTATCAATGGAAGGAATATCAAGAACATTATTTAATTCAAAACAACAACCCATTAAACTCAGTTATTACTTAATGAAAAAAATAATATGACAACTCAACAAGCCAAATCCCAAGATACAAACTTTAGTCAAAACAAAAAGATACAATGTTTCAATCAATCTCCCAGAGAAAATTGAACCTAGAGTATCATCCACTCATTGTCGACCTGTCAAATCTATAAGTCTTCTCTGATAAAATTTATCAAGGCCATTTTATTTAACTAAGGTCCATAATTCAGGTATTCCATTCAATTCATGTGGACAATAAACCAAGAATAATGTTGGGATCGCAAGGTGACTAAAAGGGAAGATACATCACTATATTGGATGGTATGGTTTTATACTAATAAATTTATTTTAAAGCACAAACACATAATTGATTTCCTCATGACTTGTTTCAAATTTTCCTTTTTATCATATGATCACAATTTTCACAAATACTCTATTTGGAGTAATCTACTAGTTATAGAAAATGTATTTTTTTCATGCATTGTAAAATGATCTAATGTTGACAACTAAACATAATGGTGATGATACATTTTCTCTATATTTCTAGTAGGTATGCAAATACAAGTTGCATAGTATAGCATGCAAGTTTGGCAATGATACAAAAATAACAAGCATGCTATTGAGACAGTGGATAGAGATACCATATGGTATTTTTCTATCCAATGTCTAATGTACATAAGGCCCATATAATAGTTAATGCATAAGGCCCATTCCATTTTATCCTTGCTATATCCCAAAACTACCATATCATCGACATAAAATAACAATAGTACAAGTTTACCATTATTAAAAGACCTATAATAGACACAATGATCATACTCACATCTAGAGATTTTTTTTAGGCATAAATTAATCAATTTTTAAATGCCATTTCCATGGATCTTGTTTCATCCCATACAATCTCTAATTGAATCTACACTCTACGTATTCTTTACCTTTTTCCCCAAATCCTTTTGGTTGCTTCTCCCGACATCAAGATGCTCCAACTCTAGCTCATGAATATCTACTAAACCCAACACATCTACGATAGGGGTCATTTTTACAGCTGGTGAAAAAATCCTTGATAAATCAAGGCCCTTTTGTTGAGCATAACTTTTCACCACCAATATAGCCTTGTATCACTTCTTCCCACGTACTTCTCCCTTCAACCTATACACCCATTTGTTTTGTAATGCTTTCCTCTTAGACAAAGAGGAACTAAACCCCATGTGTGATTGGCCATGCCTTGGTCGAAGTGGTCAAGGGTAATAGATCTATTGTTGGTGCTTTTCTTACTTTTGGCTTTCCAATGTAAAAATCTTCTTCTTCATTGAGTGTGCTTGCATATTATAGATATTTTTCATTTTATTTTTCCTTTCAATTTGTATTAGATTGAAATTTGAAGGAAAGTGAAAAATGTATTCTAAGTTATGTGTGCTTGAATTCAAATGGTTCATGGGTATGTGAACCATAATAAACTACATCTAGAAATGCATGGTAAAAATAATTTGAAGATGAGCACATAGAATATGAAAATGAATAAGTGAATCACAAGTAGAATGCATGCTAAAAAAAATTATATGAGAACACAGAAGATGCAAATGAAGGAGTGATTGACTCACATTATTGTAAGTTTTTATGGAGTTATAATTCTATCACAATGTAAATGGGGCATATGGCTATAAGACTTGGTTAGTCATGTGTACCCATGGCTTGGTGAGTCACCTATGAAAATTCTAAAGGTGTATTTAGGTAGATTGAAGAAGGGGGCATGTTGTATTTATAATTACTGAGTTAAATATTTGAGAAGGGTTGGCTATTTCCCCAAATCAATTTTAAAAGGTGATTGTTACATCAAAATTCACCTGGTTAAGTTTATTATTCCGTGGTATTTTCCATTATTATTGCATGTGAAGAAGCCTACTTAAGGGCTTGAGGAAATCCATTACAAAGTGTAATAACCTAATTCTTTTTTGGGAATTTATTTATCAAAAATTATGTAAATTTTGTAAATATGCTAGTATTGGATTCCCTGTGAGTAGCTCAAGGCCAATGCCTGACTAGTCAATGGATATGCATGTAAGAATGTATGCATTTTCATTTGGACCATATGGTTGGCCTGTCATGCTAACTCAAAATATACTTAAATATTATGTGCATAAATAATAAAATGGTCCAAGAATGCTTGTGTAAAGAGCACTATGTTTATGTTCTCCATGGTTTCAACAATGGGAAAACATTATGTAGATATTTCTCTTAGATGGTTTTGCAACCTAGGTAGAGAATGGCCCCATTGTAACCCTCAATTATGTGTCTTAAGGCTCGAATTCGTAGCCTCATTCAATCTTGTTGATTGGAATGGTAGTAGGCTAGAGGTCACATTGCGTACTCCATGTGGGAGTTCTCTCTAGTGGGAGTGATCTATTCTTATAGAGTGAGATGGATTTTATATGTTACAAGGATATCTTATTTCTTTGTATATTAGACAAATTCTAGTCTAATGTTGAATTTGGAAATTCGCCATAAGAAGTGACCGGGGGAATTCTTAGAGTATGGTCAAATCAACATTAGAGCTCTAGTAAATAATTTAATCCACATTTGAGGAGAAATATTCTATGATGAAGAAAAATCCATGAAGACAAGGAAAACCAAGAGAATTGAACAATCTCCATAAGAAAATAGAGACAAGATGACAAGTTGGCTTGAAAGTAAATAAAAGTGGAAGTGAAAAACTAGAAAGTTGTCCTAGAGAAGGAAGACAAGTCGACCCTATTTGAGGAAACTTATATTTAATGGATGAATATAAATAGAGAGATTATAACCTCATTTGTACACACACACTCACACAACATATTATCTCCACTTGTGTGCATATTCTTGGAAGGACTAGCAAAGGAAAGAATCAAAGTTTTTGGGTTCACTTATTCTCTTAGAAAACTCACTACTCTTGCTAGGGTTTCTTGTGAAGGATGGAAAAAATATATTGTACTAAGTTTCATCTTCATGATTGGTATTGTTATTGTATTGGATTGATTTCTTCTAGTAAAATTTTGCTGCGTTTTCTACCCATTGGGTTTCCTAAGATAATGTCTTTGTGTCTTTGATGAATGATTATATGCTTCAATCATCGTTTCTTTTATTTATACTGTAAATGAAAAATGATATAATTGTGGGATGGAGCGAATACTGAAATAAAGTTCAAAGCAATGAAAATTATAATGCTAAGATAAAAAAAAATTCAACACACTAGAGGGGATATGATTCCACCAGAAGGGAATATGAAAGGGGGCATATGGGAGACTAAATCCTTTGCTACCAAGTGTCAACTGTAGAACTCATAAAATTTCTTCCATGTGCCTTAAATAATCCAATCATTTCCTTTTTTACCATTTCCAACCATTGAATGCATGCATGAGGTAGGTGGAAAAAGTCACCTTATGCAATTATTGAAGCATGAGAGTAACTGCAATTTTTTAATAGTTCTGTTAGCTTCCAAAAGTCAGTCTATAATTGTCAAAAGTCCTTTCTTCTATGTCCAGAAGCTATCTCATTTGTATTTTCACCATTATCGCATATCCCTTGGATTGAACCCTCATTCTCTCATTCCTTGATACATATCTACACTATGAAAATCTCCCCATTATTTCTCATCTCCATTTTGACCAAATTGGGTAACCCAAAAGTTTGAATTGAGGGAAAAAGTTGCAGATTTGGAAGAGAAATAGATGGTTGCAGGTGACCAGAGGGGTTGGGAAATCTAGGAATTCTTACCCATTGAGTTATGTTTCTCATATATGTTTGTGAAGACACAAATTGAGGATATAGGTGGTTCTCCAACCACAAACACTAGATTGGCCTCCTTCTATGCACACACTGGAAGCACCTGGTAAAATGTATTTCACAAGAGACCTATGGATCAATGAAGGGAATTCCTAAGCTATAATGCGTGTTTTTTGACGAAGGTATTGTGGAAGCCAAGGCTGAGAGATGAGTGATATCTGTGTAGAGATTTGTATGAGCATTTGACTAAGCGTAGAGAGAAGAATGGGTTGTGGGATGAGAGAAAGAATCTTTGAGGTGTTTACTTCACTCTCGTGGCCTCATAGCCCAGGATGGGGGTGTCCTCTCAACAAAAAAAATATATATGTTGAATAGAGTTCCCACAGTTGGGCGGAAAATCGCTCTTACATAACTAGTTGCTTGGATCTGCATTGGATAAAGATAAGTACTATTTTCTCTTTCAATGTAAAATGGTTTCATTTGACGTGTGTAATGATTATGCATGTATATTCATATAGTGTGTGTGGAATCAATTTTATTTGTGCTGTGTATTTTTTGTTATGAATATGCACACATTTTATATGTTATGAAATTGATAATATGATTATGGAGTGATATTTGGAAGCCTGATTCAATTCATGTCCCCTTCTATTGGGTGAAGGGGACATTACATAGAGTTCCTATCAATGGGCGGTGATGGATAGATTGGCCATGCCTTGGTTGGAGTGGTCAAGGGTAATAAATATATTGTTCATGGCTTTCTCAGTTTTGGGTTTCCACGAAAAAAATATTCCTGTTTATTGAGTGTGCTAGAATATTTTATGTATTTTTTCAATTTATTTTTAATAACAACTTCACCCACAACCATATTATACTATGTGAATGCACTTCCTACAAAGTTCAACAAGTTAGCGGTAGGTATTACATATAATGAAGTGTAGGATGGCATGATGCATAATCCATCAACTGCATATATTTATAGTCTATTCTAGTATTTTTCCTAACATTAATTTTTTGGTCTATCATACCACAAGTTCCATCACTAAATAGAAAGGAGCATAATTCAGATTTTGAAGAAAGACTTGAAAATGAATAATTTGTCGAACGTGACACTTGGAGGGAATTAAAGTTGAAAGTAAAATGAAAACCTTATGAGGAATGAATAACTATATATGGTTTAGAGACACATAACATCAAGGAAAAACATTTATGAAATGCATATATTGTGAAACACATAAGTCAATTGGATTAGGGACATCATGAGAGTGTGGCCAAAAGGAAAGTAATGAGGTGATCTAACTTGTATTAATGTAGAGACTAGGGTTCAAATACCTCTAGTGGGTGAGACTGCAAATATTCCCTTGNCCATAAACTTTCATGCAATAATATATTTAGTCTACAAATCACATGGTTGCAAAATATTTAATTCTTATTATATATGATTATCTTGGAGAGTTACAAATTACAAAAAAGTTTTCTAGCCCACTTCTTTCATTAATTATAGATGGAGGTAGAGATGATTTAAAGAAACTTCTTGTGGTTTAGATATGAGGCTGCTAATATCAAATTTTTTAAAGTTCATAAATTATGATTTTTATGGAAATATGAAAACAACATATGATGCAATCAATCATGATTTAAATCATGCAAGGGGCATTGAGAGGGTGTTTTAAATAAAAATATTATAGCATTGGCAATAAATGGTACTATCACGAAGTTGTACTCGTATTAAATGTTTCCTAAATAATATATGAATTATTATTTGTTAAGAAATTAATCAATAGCATATATTCTTGGATGCAAAATTATATTAAAAGAAATAATGGGATTATTTTTCCATAAGAATTTATGCAACTTAAACCATTTCAAGTCCTTCAAATCCATGGATCTAGGTGGATTTAAAAAATACAATTAATTTCAAATCCATGGATCTATATGGATTTAAAAAAAACAACTAGTTGAAAAGATTGTTGTATTGATCCTTCCATTTCCAATTTGTGGTAAATTGAAAATGACTGATACTAGCATAAATAAATGCTATTTTAATTTTAGTTTTGTTTACATATGTTTGTAAATATAATGTGAGAAATAAAATGTTAAATAAAAAGTATGCTAATGTAAACTTTTTAGAAACACTTACATGTTAGTATAAATCACTTTTAAAATGTACTTTTTAAGAAGTGAGACATTTATACATTGAATATGCTACTTATTTAAATATTTAGATGATTTTAAATTTAGCTATATAGAGAATGATCTATTAAATCATGACTTATTCAAAGAAATCAATTGAGATTATAAAATTTTAATAAAAGCTTTGATGTGTTTTGAGTTCATTACAAATGAACACTAAATACAAACATTCAAAACAATACACAAAATTCTCAAATCCATGCAAGCTTCACAATTGACTAATCCACCATACAATTTGAATTCAAAGATTATACATTCCATTGAAAATGATGAAAACAACAAACTATGGATTCCAAGTCCTTATGCATAAGTTACTTTAATACTCACATAAGACTTGGAGTGTAGTTTTAAGTAGAAAACAATCATAAAAAATTTAATATTATTATTAATAAGTAAATATGAATTAATTTTAGTTATTATTAATAATAAGTAAATATAAATTATAGTATTTAAAGTGATTTTTATTGATGTGATTAGTAAGTAAAATAAAGTTAAACAAATACTATATTCTACATTATTTAAAAGAAAATTTAATTATCTCTATACTATCATTTAAAATATACATATCACTATGGACATATAGAAGATTATAATATTAATCATTAACTTCTCTTTTTATAAATAGGTTTTTTTAATCTCCATTTAAGAATGGAGCTAGCAATGGTTAACTATCATCTTTTATTTGTTTGATGAATAATTTCTAAATATAAAAAGATAAAAATAGCATCACCAATCACCTTCAAAGAGTACATTTATGTAATGTTTTTAAAGAAACTTTGCACATGTATATCATGGTAACATGTTTAACAAAAATAAAATAACATTAAATGATTCTAGCTTTACATAATGTTTTTATATTTAGAAAATACAATTTTAAAAAATATCCAATATCAAATTTCATGACAATATTTTAATTTTAACTTTAGTTGCAACGAAAAAAATTAAAATGCAATAGAAGAGGTAAAAATTAGTCAATACATTCACTTAAATGAAAAGGGTAGAAACTTCTTCAGGATCCTCTTTATGGGGTTTTGATATTTCTCCTCAGATATGTCACCATTGCATTTTTCTCCATCGCTATTTTTAATGTAATCCTCCATTTCTGCTAGTAATGACTCCGAAGGTGCAGATAATGACGGGAAATCATTAGAATCAGTTGACTGCATGCGTTATTGAAATACGAAATTTCTTTGAAGTGTTGTATTTTTTGTTTGTAAATATACACTACCCTTACAGCCGCGTCTCTGGGCATGCTAAAGAAGGAGACGAGGAGCTTCCCCATGCATGCGTTAATGGCTCCATAGATATTGGGACAATCCTTCACAAGTAAACGTAGCGAATACTGAATGAGTGAGTTTGATGCGACCTGGCTTCCTTTAGGAGCGCAGTCTAAGAGGCAGCCGAGAAGTCGTTGGAGGAATGGCAAATATTTCAAAAGCTTTTCGGTTCCCAAATCCTCTATTTTCTGACTGTTTTGATTTAATTCGGCCACAATATCACACTTGAAAATCCTGTTGCAGAGCAGTCTACGAAGCAAATAATAGGAGTATGCGCGAACCCAGATAGTGCATTCCCTGGCCAGGGGGCTGGATTGATCGTAGACAATTTCATGATCTATTGGTGTAGCTCACGAGATAATGAATGGGAACACCTTTGAATCGGGAGGTATTTGGATCTTGGGTAAAATATGTTTTGCACCTTTGAGAAGCACTAGTACCATCAAGGTTATTCTCAACCTGATTTACTATTTGTGATAGTCCTGTAACGAGTTGACTATCACTTCAATATCTTGCTTAATTGGTTTATAATGATTAGGCATCGACGGTGTAAGAATTGTAACCAAAATCGAGGTCTTTGTAGAAATTGAAAAGTGAAGGTATGTCTTCATTCAACATACAAGGTACTCTAACTCTTAGTGTCCATTGTTACAGATTGCATTTGCATGTCCATTAGAGGACAAAATTATGCAGGTAACGGTTGTATTTAACCATTTTGGCCTAGGTCTCCAAAAACTAATGGCAAGGTAAATAACTAATGGCAAGGTAAATAACTATGTCGATAGGCATATATATTAGAATTTTGGGGTGGAATACCATCTATGTTTTTTCATCGAGCGACGAGAACGAGACAAGTGTACTTTCTAGATTGATTCTATGGGTGTCCTCCAAAATTAAACGAGAATGAGACAAGTGTACTATCTAGATTGATTCTATGGAGTTCGTCCAAAATTAATAATTAATAATTTTAAAAAGATATCTTTATTAGCATGTGATAAGTACAGTTAGTGATAGCTGTAAATATTAAAGTTAATATTCAACTATTCAATTATTAGATACAACTACAAGCTTAAATCCATTGATTATTAGATAAAACTATTAGCTTAACTCCAATGATGATACAACTATTAGCTTGAGTTCAACTCCAATAATCACTTTTACTTGAATTGCAATTGCTGATATATTAATTTTTAAATTAACAATGAGATACAACTATTAGCTAAACTCCAATCATTCTACAACTATTAGCTTAACTTCAACTCCAATCATGGTTATATTGGATAACTATTAGATACAACTATTAGCTTAACTCCAATGATTATACAACTATTAGCTTAACTTCAAGTGTAATTGCTTAAGGCTTAGTTTAACTGCATTTGGCATCCAGGAATCTAGCTAATGTGTAGTTGTGTAAAGTCAAACTCCTAATAAAATTGCTCAAACTCTTAATAAACTCCTCTAAACTCCTAATAAACTCCTCCATGTGATAGTTGAGCATCTAGATAATATGCAGTTAGCATGCCATGTTTAGATTTTCCATATACATATTAATTAGGTTTTTAAGTCTTTTTAAAGGAGGTTAAGAGACAGAAGAAAATTAAATATTAAATATCATGTGATACATAAACGTTGTGATCTCTCGCCAAAATTTGGTTCAAAAAGAATGTTTTGGCAACAGAATGGCCTCTTCGTATGTTGACAAGACAATATTTCGATTTGAATATCTTCCAATAATATTTGGTTTCTTTACAAGATCTCGTAGAGTGATGAGAAGTTGCAGATATAACACTTTTATTTCATGATTTATAGCTTCATAACCATTTCAATTTTGAATGTGTCATTTTATTTGAAGGCTAATGATGATAAGTTCTAGTGATGTCGAGGTAGTTCTGAACTCTTCTTCTCTAGAGAATTCATCATAGACGTTCTTATCTTTTATCACACGAAACTGTGATTATTACTTCATGTTCCAGAAATTATTTTATTACCTATGTAATCCATGTTGCTAACTGGTGGCATAAACTATGAATAACATGGCATTTACCTCAACATCTATTCACTTCCATTAGTACATAAAATTTGATGCAGCGTACTCTCCAGGTGGTGTGATAACACAACGATTTAGCAACATCTTCGAAGGCATTACTTTTTCGAAGTAACGCCTTTTTTGGAGTGGTGTCTTTATGGTTTTTGGGATTTGAATTTGTGACCAATCCTAAAATACTAATAGAAAAACTAATCGTGTTATGATGAAACGATAATGTGGTAGCAATCTCTGATTTCATGTATTTTTTCAAATTCTATTCTTTTTAATGTGGTTTATTTGTCTTTGTTGGTGGATATATGATGATATAATAGTTGAATAATCTCCTTTCATTTTGCAATGATTTGGTGGTAAAACTCATGCGATTTGATAGATTCATTTGATATTTGTCATGGAAACTTAATGGTGAGCTAGTAAACATAGTTCTTCCTTAAATGCAACAATTTATTTTTAAGTGAAAAGATAGATCTTCTCCTTATTTCTTGTCGAATTTCTTAATGATTTAATGTCAGATCTCATTCATCGCCTTCTCTAATCCAATCTTTGAATATTGGTTGATGACTCCCATGGTTGGAATTTGGATTTATTTTTTCTAGTCATACAATTTTTTTTCCTGATGTATTTGGTTTTTAAATCTTCATCAAATAACGTTCTATCTAAAATTATGACCTTCAACAATGAAGTTTAGATGAAAAATTATTGAATCTTTATTTAAAAAACTAATCTTTTATAATGAAGGTTTAAGTTAAAAACTATCTTTAACCATTTTTAACAACTATATTGCATGTTGAATATTAAACTAATTTTCAAAATATCAACAAACAATGAGTGCAATACATCATTTTCAACTTATAGGCTAACAAATACCTAAAATCTCAATTTTCAAGATTTGAAATAAAATGAAATTTCAATCTTATAATCCAATTCTATTTGTAAATTCTCTCTGTATATTTAGGTTGATAGGCGTATATATATTAGAATTTTGGGGTGGAATACCATCTATTATTTTTGATATATGAACAAGAATGAAACATGTGTACTGTTCATATTTATTCTATGGGGTCATCCAAAATTCATAATTAATATTTTCACAAAAATAAAAAATAGTTTAGTTAACATATGGTAAGTACAGTTTATGATAGTTGGAAAAAAATAATCTTCAGCTTCAACTATTCGATTATTTGATACAACTATGAGCTTAACTCCACTGACGATACAACTATTAGCTTAACTTCAACTCCAATCATGAATTTTACTTGAACTGCAAATTGCTGATATTTTTTTTTACATTAACTATTAGATACAACTATTAGCTTAAGGGTGAATGCAAAAGATTGAGGGACCTTTTATATGCAATGGTAGAGTGAAGTCAATCACTCTTGATCCATAAAATAGAAATCCTCCCAAGCAATCTTGACCCTGACAAGCCTAGTCCCAAGGCTTCCAACATGCATGCCAATTAGGATAGCACACAAAAATGCGCTCCTGTTTTACCTTGCAAAAACGTGCTCCTCTTTTACCTTGCAAAAACATGCTCTGTTTTTTATTCAATAAAATGCCTTCCTGTTTTGCTTCAATAAAACACGCTCCCGTTTTGCTTCAGTAAAACGTGCTCCCATTTTGCTTCAATAAAACGTGAAAAATGAGGGGGGGGGTCCTTAGTGGTAAGGGGAGACATATGGATGTGTGTGTGTGAGAGAGAGAGACAAAGACAAATATAGAGTGGAGGGGGGGTCCTTAGTGGGATGGGGTGACCTGTGGATGTGTGTGTATGAGAGAGAGAGTAAAAGGTGTGTTATTATTTTAGGAGTGCGGGGGTTAGATTAATATGGGGGTGCCTAGGTGTTGTAGAGAGGATATAGTAGGGGGGTGGGGGTTAGAGGTAGTTGGATTGGTTGGGGAGTGATATAAGGTAGGGGGGTGTTAGTAGTAAGGGGAGACTTGTGAATGTGACATGTGGATGTGTGTGAGGGTGTCTAGGTTTTGTAGGTTATAGGTTAGGGGGTGTTAGTGGTAAGGGGAGACATAGGGATGTGTGGGTATGAGAGAGAGAGAGAGAGAAATATAGAGTGGAGTGGTGGGGTCCTTAGTGGGATGGGGTGACTTGTGGATGTGTGTGTTTGTGTGTGTGAGAGAGAGAGAGTAAGGGGTGTGTTAGGAGTTTAAGAGTGGGAGGCAGAGGGTTAGAGTGGAGTGGGGGGTGGGGGGTTAGGATCATATGTGACAATAACGAGTATGGGTTTTTACTAATAACAACGTGCACTCATTTTTATTGAAGAAAACGTATGCATGATTTTATTGACATAAACAAGTGCAGATGATTTTATTGACATAAATGGGCACGCGTTTTTATTAACATAAATGGGCACACGATTTGCAACTATATTGTTTGGTTTGTGATTATACAATTTAAAGGTTTGGGGGAGGGGGGTGGTAATGGGTTATAGGTAGACATAGAGAGGGAGTATTAAGGAGTTAGAGGTAGAGACCAATGGGGGTGTTAAGAGATTGGGGGTAAGTGGAGAAAGGGGGAAAGAGAGTGAGATAATGTGTTAGTAGGTGGGGAGATAGAGAGGAGGAGGAGGGGGGGTATAGGTCGGGAGAGGGGGAGGGGGATGTGTGTGTGTGTG
>LPNX010452535.1:0-13837 GCA_001517045.1 Pseudotsuga menziesii
TCTTTAATTTCATATGTTTTTATTTTTAAATATTTGTAATAAAAAAAAATTTATGGATTTTTTTCAATCCTCCATGAATTCACGGAGGATTGAAAAAAATTGGACAGCGTTTCGGCTTGCCCGGGACACATTTCAAAATTAAACCGGTAGCATAAACGCTACCGGTTGACATAATTTATATATATATATATATATAACAAATTAACAAAAAATTCAATTTAACTACAAATTTTCAAAAATCCGGCAGCATTTCTGCTTGCTGGTACACATTTTAAACATGAAAATTATAAAAACATTCATTTACCAAATTTTAAAACAAATTTTATAAATTTATAAAACAATTATTTACCAATTTTATAAATAAAACATACATTCAATACCAATTTTATAAATTGAAAAACAATTATTTAAACTGTTACCTCTTGACTCCGACGCCATCGTGATGAGGTTGGGTTGCTTCGGCATGCTTGGGTTGCTTCAGGGTGCCAATCCTTACGTCACTCGTCGTTCCTCGGTCGAGGTTGCACAGTGAGATTTTGAAAAAAACGGCCGTGGCCCCCGTGGCCTCTTTTTATAATTTTTTCAACAGAGGGACCTCGGTCGAGGTATGTACCTTGACCGAGGTACATACCTCGACCGAGGTCTATACCTCGACCGAGGTATTTCTTAACCCTCGGTCGAGGTTTTAATACCTCGATCGAGGGTTAAGAAATACCTTGGTCAAGGGCTTAACAAAACCTTGGTCGAGGGCTTGATAAAACCTCGGTCGAGATATTAAAACCTCGGTTGAGGGCTTGTTAAACCCTCGACCGAGGTGCGTTTTTCTATTTTTGCCAAAATGCGCTTGCCAAAAAGTGTTACCCAGGTCCGTGGATTCACCCATGTGTGAAATGCAGAAGAATCTACCTTCGGCAATGTTCAATGCATAGGAACACTACCTCATACACCAAGTTGGGGAGATTGAATTGTGTGGAGCTGTGCATTCAAGGTCCATGTGGATGGTTAAGAGGCACCTGAAATTTATGAAGGGTTTGGTTAGAAAACAAGCACGTGCTAAGGTTTCTATGATTGAGGGATGTATGGTATACCAAAAAATGTTGTATGTTAGTGAATATCTTCCTAATTTAGCGTCAAAGCTCAATTTACATCGCATTTGTGATTCAGACTCCAGTAAGATGTTTGAAGGGGAGTACCTAAAGGGGAAAGGTAGATCGAGAAAGGTGAAAGGTAATTATTATCTAGTGGATGTTAATTAATATAATACATTTTACAATTGAATTTTATGTATATATATCATACATATTCTATTTGCATATTCAATCTATTGCATTAATTAAGAGCGTATACTTTGTTAAGATAATTTACATATGTCTTGAATTTTAGTTTTTATTGTCATCAAGCAATTGGTCAAGAGTGGGATACAATTCATTTATGCATTGCAAACAATCTTAACTAGATGAAGGTATGGATTGAACGATGCAAACAATCAAGTCATGGAATATCATTGGTGCAATTCAATTCCTTGTATCAATTCCTTCCATTTACATAACAATAGCAATAAGGTAATAGACTCCTCTTGATTTCCAAGAATGTACTCTAAAATGTGGAAGAGTTTACCTAAACTATTTCTTTAAGCACAACAAAAGAGGACACATACACGATATTCGACCTTCAAATGCAGCTAATGCTTAGTCAAAAAAACTATTAACTCTAATGTGGTATAACTTTCTCATTGATCGCTATAGTGTCTCGTAAAAGTAGTGCCAACAAAATTATGCAAGGAATGTTGAAATAAATGCACCCATATCCAACAAAAAAAAATTTTACATAACAAAAAACACTACTATAAATCTTTGAACTGTTGGGATGCTCAATCCAGCTTCCTCACGACTTCTCCAGTAGCTCCACACAACAAACCTATAAAACAATTATTTCTCCTTTTAGAATCCCGCAAGCTCATCTCTTCAACTCACAGTAGAGTTCATTCCTAGTGGCCTTCTTCAATATAAATTATAAAAATAAAGTGATCTTGTCCAAAAATTGACAATTTTGCTTCCAATTAAAAAAATGTGAAAACATGTGACTGAGATGTATATAAAAAAGAGATTTTGTCTTCCAATCAAATAATTTGTAAACACTCCTCTTCTTTTTTCTTGCACAATAATTAACACAATATTCAAACCATAAGTGATTTCTATTAGAAACAACTTATATAATAAAATAATACCAAAACAAACCTTCAAAGTGTAAAACACCTTTCATGTATGAATGTCATTGTAACATGCATTCACTAATTAAATCAATTCATTCACCACTGAAGGATTCAAGGAAGCAGACATGAATTGCATCTATCTGAGTTACATTTTACAGCAAAAAATGCCCAACATACATGAACAGAAAATGCCTTCAAAAAAAATGTGAACATAGCTCCAAAGGAGGAGAGAGCACGAACATGTCACATTTGAGGATCTCACACAAAGGTATTTGGGAACAACTTCTCTTATTGAAAGGGATAGGCTTGTGTAGTAGTTGGAGAGGAGGAGATAGATTTTGGTAGTAATAGCGTGACTTTGGTTGGAGAGGAAGCTTGGAGGACAAACTGTTGGAGGAGAGAACTATGGAAATGGGTCAACATCTATTTTCATGCTAGAGGAAGAACACACCCAATTTATAGTGTATAATCTCACGCACTATGGAAATGGGTCACGAAATGTTCGAAGGAGATAGAGCGTCGACATAGGGAGAGTTTTTGTGGGTAGATATCACAGGGGGAGAGTGTTGATCTCTAGCACTTCTGGTGGAAATCCTAGCAAGTCGCACACAACAAACAAGAAGACTCTATAGAGATAACTCAGGTTGGAGCTTCATGTCACAATGAAGAGGGTGTGTACCAATGGATACTTAGTAAACAATGAGAGCAGCCGAACTAAAAGTTGGAAGAGGTAGGAGTGGATTTATTCACAAGGATAAAGCTAGGTTTGGGAATCTGCATGTATGTGGCTTCTTGTTTGGCATTGGTCTTGGAAGTAGTGTCTACTACTTTCCAATAGTATTCACGCAATGCATAGTTCTACATAGTGATAGAGAATATGAGAGATAGTGGTAAGTGTGCAGGAAAATATGCACAACAACATAGGCCACTGAGTTATTCTTAGTTGTGATATCATTGTAAGGCTACCAACATTAGGTATACCGTCAAATACTAAACAAGATAGAATATTAGGCTAAACAAGATAGAATATTAGGTGTGAATATACAAATTCTCATTAATCATATGTACTTGTTTATACAATGAGATTATCCTTGGTTTCATCTTTCAGTGTCTCTTTTGGACTCTTCATGACCTTTCCTATTCACATATGACCATTGGGTCTTCACTTAGTGAAACCATGTCATAGTGCCTTCATTCACGTGATATTAAAGAAAATCCCTAATACCACTAGATATTGTTAATTACTTACAAAAATCCTTTTGTTGAACCCCTCTCCCAATACATATTTCCAATTAAAAAACTCCTATTTTTATAATATGTTCCTTCTTTTCCTAGAAACCCCTTTTTATACCCCCCATACCATATTCCCTTCCCCCCAATACCTACAATATATTGACCTTATTTTTCATAATTAAAAACCCCCCTTTATGAATGAGCATGATAAGATATTGCTTAACAAGGTGAATCCCCCGTGCATATGACACTTTATGTGAATAGTTTCTTAACCTTAAGGATTAGGTTTCCAACACACCGGATAGGTAGCTACTAATACTAGCTTTCAAATTCCACCTCGTAGAGGGTAATTCTTCAAATCAAAACTAATTAAGCCTCCCATTAGTTCCAAACTTTGAGAAATTCATGTGAGAGTGAAGAAATTAAAATGCAAAAAAAAACAACAATATTCACACACATAGCATGCATAACACAATAACATTCATAACGTAAAACAAACATACATTTTTCACATTCATAGACAATGACAAATCCTTATCTTTTAAATAAGGAGGGTTAACAAAATTGGAATTGGCTACTTAAGTGAAATTTTCACCCAAGCATAATTACGTGTTGTAGATACCAACCCCAAGCTAGATTATGAGGTCATTAGGCTAAAGGAAACAACTACATGTTTCTCTCTCTCTCAACCCATTTCTCTCATACTTTTCTATTATGATTACCACAAAGAATTACATACATAAAGGAAACAACTACATGTTTCTCTCTCTCTCAACCCATTTCTCTCATACTTTTCTATTATGATTACCACAAAGCATTACATACACCCCATTCACCAATCACAGCCATGGAACTCTCTTCCGTTGGCCCACAAAACACAAGCAATGCATACCCCTACTCTACTCAATAATCCTTTAGAGCACCCTTACCTTACAATGCTATTCAATGTGTACATGTAAAGACTCCAACCTATTTCATGCTTAATCATAATTTCCTACAAAATCAATACCTAGAATTTTAAACATTCAAAGAGAAACAAATGTACAATGGGTGAAGGCTTAGGATAACTTTCCTAGCCTCTCTGTTCACTTACAACCATCACTCTTCACTCTAATGTCTGCAATTTTATTTTCATGGTGTTGATTTTGGTTAGTTTCCATATTTGGTAATTATTGGTAACGGAAAAAACAACATGAACTTTGTAGAGCATGAACATCCTCTGCATGGAGTGAGTGATAGAGTTAATGACAAGAAGAGAATTTATGAAAATATAGTTGATACCACTTCCTACCATAGAATGTACAACTCTTACAATTCCCATAAGAATTTTACTTAGGCCATGCTTCCGTAACTACATGAGAAAAATTTCTCACCAACCTCCCATTTACATTCATGAATTGGTTTTAATGACTAAAAGTCGGTAAATGTATTATTTAAGTCCCAAGGTAGAAAATAGATTAATTTAAACAATGACACTTGGAAGAATAGGATTTACTCTCCTATAGGTTCTCTTTCCTCATCCCCTCTAGTGCTCTATACACATCAATCTTGGACCACTATATTGTATTCCATAACATACTGTTTGACTCCCATCATAAGGTTTTAAGTCTATACAACCTTCCACCACTTAAAGACTTATAGCATATAAATGTTTATATTATGTACAACCTGCACTGTTAAGGTTAGGATTTTAGTATATACTTAGGATGGAACCTTTGTATTGTTAAAAATAGTTACTATATAATATGGCATATGAACATCAAAAAATGGTTTAGGGATAGATCCTTGTCAAAACCTTAGGTTTTCCTTTTCTTGTTCCTTAAGGCGTCTTAGCATAGAGTTTGTTCTTTAACTGTAGCGTCAAGGTATCTCACCACCTGCACATAGTAAAACAAATGTTCATGCATTATTCATGATGACTAAGTAATACCATGACCCATCCCTTGTGCAACTCAAGAGTAGAATCAAACAAATGACAACGACAAACTGTCAAGTTCAACCGTATCCTTTAAGTCATATTTTTATATCGCAAAGTATTTTATGACAACAGTTCACAAAGTAAGAAAGTTGATGATATCATAAGTACATGACTCTTACAGTTAATTAAAGGAACTATGAATTATGAATTATAACATCTAAGTTAATTACAACAACAACAAAATTACTTATGAATTTTTAGGGATGTTACATGTGGTATCAGAGCGAGTTTCCAAACGCTAGGCATAATTGGCTTACTCACATATAAGTAAGAAAACCAATATACTAATTTTATTTGCATTTATTTATGTACAGAAATATAAATCTGTTTTGTAGGAAAATGGAAGATGCTGAAGCATATGCTCAAAATGGTTCTCAACACAACAATCCTGACAACTTTTATGTAGATTTGAACAATCCAAAGTTACTACAGACGATTAAGGAGTTAAAAGAGGAACTGCAAACTATAAAAATAGACAATGAAAGAATTCTAGAATTGAATCAAATGCTACTTTACGTCTATGTATAGACTACCATCAACTTAATAAAATGAAAATTAAGAAAATGTATCCTCTACCCCACATTGATGATCTGTTTGATCAGATACACGGAGCGACAATATTCTCAAAGATCGACTTAAGATATGGGTATCACCAAGTCAGAATTAAAGATGAAGACATCCTTAAAACTGCTTTTGAGACAAGATACAGGAACTACGAGTTTGTAGTTATGCCCTTCGAGCTAACTAACGCTCCAGCAACATTTATGTCCTTAATGAATAGTGTCCTAAGTAAATACTTAGACAAATTTGTAGTAGTCTTTATAGATGACATATTAATTTATTCTAAGACAAAAAAGAACACGAAGAACATCTACAGATAATACTACAAGTGTTAAGAGAACATCAGCTATATACTAAGTTCAGCAAATGTGAATTCTATAAAGATGAGATACAATATCTAGGGCACGTAATACCTAGAGAAGGGATATCGGTGGACCCGGATAAAATAAAAGCTATAATTGACTGGCATGTTCCTAAGGACTGAACTGATGTACAATCATTTATGGGAATAAGAGGTTATTACAAAAAATTGATTGAAGGATTTTTAAAGATTGCAAATCCTATAACCTCGTTACAGAAAAAAGGTAAGAAATTTGTCTGGGATCAGAAATAGAAAGACAATTTTAATTAACTAAAAGGACTATTAACCACTACACCTATTCTAAAGATACTAGATCTAGACAAAGATTTCGTCGTATGCACCGATGCATGCAATGAAGGTTTGGGTGGAGTACTGACACAAGAAGGTCATGCAATTGCATATGAATCAAGAAAATTAAAAACTCACAAAAATAATTACGCAACTTATGACTTAGAGTTGGCTGCCATAATCCATGTATTAAAAATGTGGCACCATCACCTAATATGTAAAATATTTCTACTAATGTCTAATAATATAAGCCTAAAATATATGTTTGATCAACAAAATCTAAATGCAAGACAAGCTAGATGGCTATCTTTCCTTAGCGAGTATGATTTTGAAATCAAACACATTAAAGGGAAAGAAAATAAAGTGGATGAATCATTAAGCATAAATATAGTAACAAGTTTTGTAGCTTCCATTAGCAGTTATAAAACTGACTTAGAAGATAAATTGGAAAAAGGAATAAGCATGGACCCAAAATACCAGAACTTAAAAGAAAAGGTAACACAAAATGTATCTGAAAATATAATTATAGATTACAGTTTTAATGAAAAAGGTATAATACTATATAAAAACAGACTTTATGTACCAAATCTACTGGAAGTTAAACTGCTTATTTTGAATGAATTGCGCAAAATTCCTTATTTGGGACCTCAGGTGTATCAAAAGATGATAACCATGTTGAGAAAAGAGTGCTTTTGGCGTAATATGAAAAATGAAGTTGCTGAATTTTTAGCTAGGTGTATAGAATGTCAGTAAGTTAAAGTTGAACATCAACACCTAGAAGGTATCTTACAACCATTACCAATTCCAATTTGGAAATGGGAAGTCATCAGTCTTGATTTTGTAACTAGCTTACCTAAAAACCAAAAACAAAATGATTCAATAATGGTAGTTGTGGATAAACTAAGTAAAGTTGCACACTTGATACATGTTAAAACAACTTATAAAGTTGTTAACATTGTTGACATATTCATGAAAGTAATCTTTCGCTTGCATGGAATTCTAAAGGTAATAATTTCTGCCTGGGATCCTAAATTTACTAGTAATTTCTGGAAATCTTTATTCAAAGGACTAGATACTAAATTGAATTCCAGTACTGCTTAACATCCACAAATGGATGGACAAATAGAAATAATTAATCAAGTACTAGAAGACATGTTACGAATGTATGTTAGAGACTATCCTAAGAAGTGGGAAGACTATTTTCACTTGGTTGAATTTGTTTATAATAACCATTATCAAGCTTCAACAAATCTGAGTCCTTTTGAAATATTATATGGTAGAAAGTGTAACACTCCTATTGCATAGAGTAATCCAGTAGATAGATTGATGTTAGGACTTGACATGTTAAAATAATTGGAACTAACAGTGAAACTAGTATTGAACCAATTTCAAAATTGCTCAGGACAAACAAAAGAGTCATGCCAAACTAAAAAGAACTCCAAAGGAATTTCAAGTAGGTGAGCGTTTGTTAAGGTCAAACCCAGAAAGAGCTCCTTTAAACTAGGGAGTTGTGCTAAATTAGCACCTAGGTATTGCGGATCGTTCGAAATAATGGCAAAAGTAGGGCCAGTGGCATATCAGTTAGCCTTGCAGCCTAATATTAAAATACATAACGTCTTTCATGTTTCTATTTTGAAAAAGTATGCACATGATGCTACTCAAGTGATTGACTGGAATGTGATTCATGTAGAACCAAAAGGATATTTTCCGATGGAATGGAATTGAATTCTCAACAAGAGTGAAATTTGTCTCTAAAATAGAACCATTGGGCAGGTAAAGGTGCAATGGAAACACCTCAGCCCAAATGAAGCGAACCGGGAATTAGAGAGCGATATGTGGGTGGCATATCCAGCTCTGTTCCAAGAAGAATCAGAATAACTTAAGCAAAATCTAGGATGATGTTGAGCCTAAGGGGGGGTGTTTGTAACATACCTAGAACTGAAAAATAAATATTTATTATTCATTCCAGTAAAAACATTATGTTAATTTTCATTGTAAAGTTTCTGACCAAGTGGGTCAAGAATGACTGTAATTGAAGAATTATTTATTTTAATAATTAATAAAAGGAGACACTTATCTCTGGGAGAATATTAAATGAGTGTTCACTGACCCACCAGGAGGAAGGAGCAGCTGTAAAAGGATGGTTGACAAGTGGCAGCACTAGCATTTCACTTTCTAGATGTTGCAGGAGCATAATCCCTAAAAAAGTGGTGATGTTCCCTAAGAGGGGGGAGCTGAGATGGTGGCTCATTTAATTCCAAAACTGACCCAAATATCTAGGAAATATTATATAAACCATCAAATTGAGCAAGAGGATCACTACTAATTCTAATTTTTGAGATAATGAACCTTGTGACTACTACAAACTAAAAGGTTAGGCACACAAGGAATTTGATGAGGGGATAGCTAAAGTGATTTGCGGAGTTAAGGTTGCTACTGAGTGCTTTGTTGCAGAAGTATGTTGTGTGGCAGAGATCTTCGTCCTAGTGGTTCAATGAACAGGCTTGGGGGTCCTAAGGAAGTAACTTCGGCTGCTTCAGAAAAAGGTTGGGTGGAACAGTCTCTCATGGGTGTTTGTTCGCTTTATGCATTCTATCCAAGCTCAATTGATGTTTAATTTCTGAATCTATACTTTCACTTGGAATATGCTCAAGAAACTGTAATTAGGATGTTTGAATATATTATACTCTTTTTATCGAAATGTTGTTAAGAACACTACACTTATTAGTTTTTAAATTTAATGATTAGATCTACTGGTTAGTAGTCTCTGTAAAAGTATTTCATAATGGAAACAATGTTCTTTTTGTATCAAATTTTAGATTGTTTCTATAGGCATTATAAACTATTAAAAAGTTAGTATTATGGATATAATTCTTCATACTAAGCTTAAATCAAAAGAATTTTTGTAGCACAATAAGGACTTGTAAAGGTTCCGTAGTAAAAAAAACTCAAAGATCTACTATAACATATATCTTCCATTTATAAGGATATATATATATATATCTACTTAAGAAGAGAACCCTGTTCATAGCATTGTAAACTATTTTGGGTTAAAAGCTAAACTAAGATTATACAGATTGAAACATGACCTGAAACTTATTTAATGTTCAGATCCAAGTTTCATCCTTAATACTGTTGTTTACAATAATCTTTCTAGGATCGAGTCTTATCCCCTTAAACAAACTTTTGAATTAATTTAGAATAACCAGGGCTTAAAATGAAGAGTAATAACTAAGCTAGTTTCAAATAAGAGCATATTAATCCCAATTTCTTAATGATTAAATTGTTTAGTAACACCAATTAAAGATTATCGACAGACCGTGGCACTGGTTACAGGCTTCAGTTCAGGCTAGTGTTGTTTCTGCAGTATTTCTCTTGCAGAAGGATGTTACAGGAAGCCTTAGGGCTTAATTCATTTCAAAACAGTATTGTTAACTAAACAAAGTGTAATTATTTTTAACAGTAATGGAGGTTTACCTTTAGTCTCATGGCCTATTAAACTTACAATAACAAAGTTAGAGAATCAAAGTAAAAGCTCTCGCAAGATCTCACTAAAACATTTATATTTGATAAAGGAAATAGACAGAGTAGAGAATATCTACTTCAGCATAGATTTAGTATAAGTGAGGTTTTCATAGCATCATAACCATGACCTCATCTTAAGAATAAAACCAAAAATGATATAACTAATAATCTAGTAGAATAACAGTACAATCTATAAACTGTAACCAAGTAAAGTCAAGTAAGAAATCGACATAACAAGTATTGTTATAACCAAGTTCTATATACGCAAATAGTTATTTAATCCTCACAAAAACTCCTTCAAGGAGTAAGTATAAAAACAATATAGGTAACAGAGGCCTTATGGTCCTTGTTTCCAAGCCTAGTTGGAAGGAAAAGACTTCGCAGTCAAATCTCTACGTTTAATAGGTTAACTATAAAACAAACTATGAACTGTAAAATAACCTCATCGTCAAACTCTTTATTTACATTACAGCTTCACCGTAAGTTTAACATTTCATTTTGTAAAAAAAATGGAGGACTCGTTAAAATGATATTTAAATGCAATAAACAAACCTTTGGGTTTACACCAAACCCTCACGAGCATTGATCCAGAACATACCCATTATAATATCAAACCAATGATAAATCTACGACAGAGGCTTCTTAGCCAAATCAAGGATCGACAGTAAGGTTGCACGACCTATTGTGTTACAGCAAACATAAACAGTGAAAGAAAACAACGAAATAAGAATTTTTATAAATAGTCGCATTATAGGAACAAGAAGACCTTAATACAACCTTGGCATCTTAAAAATAATTGATTACAAATAACCTTGATGGGTTTATTACAGAGATACATTAATTTCTTTATCAAAATAGAAAAACTATGTTTAGAGTGGCTTGAAAGCCTAAAAAAAAAATCGACAGAGTAAGGCTCATGGCCACGATTTTGAACACAGTAAATAAACTAACTAAAAGTCTGTATTATATAAATAAATTTACAGAATCAAAATAGAAGTACATTAAACCCCATATCTCCCAAAACGAAGGTGGCATAGTCGCAAGACTCCAAAGACAACGATTCTTTACATATCTAGAAATTACACAGTTATGTAAATAGTGAAATAAACAGAGATACAATATCAAAACCCTCATGGTTCTTACAATAGAAGACAAGTTTTAAAAATCCAAAAAGATATTATAGAGTGGCATAGTTAGTAACGACTCCACGGGTGTTAAATGTTAGAATATAATCCCCCGGGATTATATATTGTAAATAAATAAATAAATAGGAATATGAATAGTTGCATAGGAAGGTGAAAAGACTGGTTCTCAACCGCCACATGAAATGTATAAATGTATGATATGTCAATGGAATAGAATTGAATCGGGATTTATACCTATTAGTGGTATCAGAGCTTGGCTATTAGCCATAACTCCTGCCTGCTGCATTTCAGTCCTGGCATTCTGCTTGCCAGTCCATTGCCAGATTGTCTGCAATTGTCAGTCTGCCTCTGGATGCTTTCCTGCCAGCCTGCGAGCATGCATTGTATGCATTATTCTCATTCTACTTTCCAGTTCTCTCCTCTTAAAGCTTGTTTTAATAACTAAGTTTTGATCTGTGAGACTACTGCTGCGTTGAAGACCCTGGAAGTGTAACCCTAATCCCTTGAACGTGTTGAATGAGTATTATTTTGCATGAAACCCTAGAAATATTCTCCACACCAGTGTTGAGAGGGATCTGCACATTGATTGTATGAGCCCACGGTCCTCTAGACTACTCTACGACCCTCTTTGCATTGTGATATATTAAGACACTCAAATCTATTCAGATGTGTAAACACAATGCCCTGCACCACCAATTTTATATACATAATATTCATTGTATTCAGTTTGTAGATAAAATGTTGTGCGATCAGGCATTAACGCCGATATTATGCACATAAATTTTATTGTATTCAATGTATTTGAATGTGCAAATAATTCTTTTTAAGAATCGATCTTATGTACATAATATCTACTATATGCACTGAAGAAACAAATGCTTTGCCATCTGGCATTGACGCCGATATGATTTAGTTATGTGCTGAAGTTTGATGTGAGGTTAAAGCTATAGGAGAGAACGTGGAGATGGAAACAATGCCATCACGTTTTCTGTGAAGAGCTCAAATAATCTTCTTAAAGATTTGTGGAATGTGAAGACCATCGTTGAACTGTTCTCTTCAACCCTGAATACCAGCGTGAAGACCAGCGTGGAGTGAATCGTACGACCTGCTCCTGTGGAGTATCATGAAGTTGGAGAGTGCTGCAATTTTTTGCTGTGTATTTGCTGCTGTTGTGACCAAGTTGAAGATTGACATTATCCAATTGCGTGAAGACTGAGCCTGTGCCTGCTACATTGGTGTGCCTAGTGTGACTGCTGAAGGCTGTGTGAAGGAACTATGACCGATCTCAGTATGCTTGCATGAAGGAGAATCGATGCTTTCATTTGCATGGAGTATGAACAGAGACTGAAGACTGATATATTGCGGAAGATTGACATATTATGTTGTGACCGATATGTCATATATTGCGTTGTGATATATGAGACCATTGAAGACATTCACTATGCTGCGTATTGAAGATATATGAGACCATTGAAGACATTCTGCTGCGATTTCTGCGAGCTATGAGCGTGGAGGTAAAACGTTTTTGTTCATTGAAATACAAAAACCCTAATTTTTGCCCTAATCTTTTGCATTGAAGAGTGAAGTAGTGTGCAAAATTTCTCATGCGAGTGGCCTCTCTTGGTTCGAGTTTGTAAGAGTTGTGACTGGTATTTTCATATGCTTGATGTGTATTGAAGATGCCCATGACTGCTTTATTGAAGCTTTGAGTTAGAATGTATGTGAGTGCTGGGTTTTCTCCTTTCGATTTGAAGTTGTGCTTTGAGATTGAGTGATAGATACAGCAGAATACTGTTGGTGTTTGTTGTAAATTACTTCCATTTTCCTGAAGCTGCTCATATCCACCTGAATATTGTAATCGAGCTGGTGCTCTCCCTCAAGACTGCCTATGAAGTGCATGGAGGCCGAATCAAAATATTGCTGCAAACATCCACTTGAATACTAAAGTTGTGACTACATTCTACGTGAAAGGAGATTGCTGAGACTGCCCATCATGTTGACTGCATAAAGTTTTGGATTTTGAAATCTGCGAAGAGCTGAGATAATTATTGACTGTTGGTTGTAATATTTTCTCTGTCATTTGTATCATTTTTAAAACTTGAAGTTGAGATATTAACATTGTAAATCACCTTAGCAGATACTGTAGACCTGCAAGGTTATTGTTGTTTTCTATTATCTCATTCTCTTTGTCATATTAAGTTCATTATTGTAAATTACACTAACAGTTGCAAAAAGATGCAATCTTTTGCATCAATAGTTGATGCCACTCTCTCTGGCAAAGATCATCCCAAAGGAGAAAGCAGCAAGAGAGGCAGAGGAAGAAGAAACTTCAGAGGCAGAGGGGGCAAAAACAACTTCAGAAAAAGATTAGATCTGTAGTGCATGCGTTGTGGAAAGACTCGACACACATCAGATCAATGTTGGGCTTCGTGGGACTCCATCAAAGACAAGCATAACCAAAAGAAAGATGACAATAAAAACCAAGATGCTAGTAAATATTCTGATTCTTGTATTGTTGCACATTGTAATCTTGG